>CAJPDP010045069.1:0-10198 GCA_905336975.1 Bombina variegata variegata
AAACCGGAAATGCTTATACCGGAAATGACGTCATAAAACCGGAAATGACATTCCGGGAATTGCGGTAAACATCGAAAAACCAGAAGTGGCAATCCGGAGTTAGAACTGGAGATATAAATTGAAAGAAACATTTTAAATATAGAGCAACCACAAATGGGAGATATAAACTAAGAAAAATGTCAAAAACAGAGTCATAATATAAATAATAAATTCAGGAAGGCACAAAACATATATTTATTAGTATTTGCCCACACCCAGAATGCAATTCACAGGAACGGGGAGGAGCCTACATTTTGGCACCCAAACAGCCATTAACGATTGGTACACTAACCCTATAAAAGGCTCACTAGTTTACTTGATATTTAGTCTTGAGAAAGGCCTAGTTTTAGGCCGAAACGCGTCGACAAATCAAATTAAAAACATTACCTTTATTTGAACTTAACAGTTTATATTTTTGCAGTATTGTTTTTTCTTTTTTAACAGGTTATTTCTTCAAAAGATTTTTTTTTTGCATATCCACTGGTGATACATATGGACTTTAGAAGACACAAGGAATTCATTACACCATCTTTCAACTATTGGCCACTATAAACTTACTAACTACTTTCATCTTTTCTCCAAAGTTTTGATTTTTTCACAATATTTTGCACAAATATTTTTACTTTGGATATATTTTTTATTTTTATTTATTTTTTGCTACATTTTTGACTAACACAAAGATTTTTTACTAATCACTTGCGAGTTGTTTTTACATCACTATTGAATTTGGGATTAATTTGGATTTGGACACTTTTTGTAATTCTCTAATGAGAGAGACTGTATTCACATTAGGAGCAATCCTTTGCTTCACATACTAACAATCTGTTGACTATAATTATTTTTTACATTTGCATAATCAAATACTATTATACTGTGATTTTATTGTGCCATTTTGTTTTATATACTTTTTTAGACATGGATCCATGCATTTTATTGTAATAGACTATATGATTTTTTATTAAAACTGTACATTTTATTGTCTAACTAGATATTGAGGATAATTTTGTATCTACCTGGGCCTTTTGGCGCTCCCCTCACCTGCTTTTATATTATGATACAAGGTAAACAAAGGTAAAACATTATTTTAACTGTTGGTTATGCAAAACTGGGGAATGGGTAATTAAGGTATTATCTATCTTTTAAAACAACAATAATTCTGGTGTTGACTGTCCTTTTAATATCAACATAATGCATAGGCTCAAATGGAGCCTGCTGCAGAACTTTGAAAACCAGATTAAGACTCCAAAGAGGAGCAATTGACCTAAACACAGGCCTGATTCTAACCAAAGCCTGTATAAAAGATTGAACATCTGGCCCTTTAGGGTACTAACTGATAAGCCTGAAGAAAGGACAGAATACAGGGAGTTCTCACATGACTCCAAGAAAACCCCCTAGAACCACACAAATAAAGGTATTTATGCCATACCTTATAATAAATCTTCCGAGTAACAGGCTTACAAGCCTGAATCAGTCTCAATAACCTTCACAGAAAAACCTCATCTGGACAAAACTAAGCGTTCAATCTCCAAGCAGTCAACTTCAGAGAGACTAAGTTCGAATGGAGGAAGGGACCCTGAAGTAGAAGATCCTTCCACAGAGGCAATTTCCACGGGGGAAAGACCTTCACACATCACCTACGATGTTACACAGGCAAAGAATGACAGAGATATCAGAAGGTGGGAGGATACTTGAAGCTTTGCTGGGGTGTTCTTTGTCTCCACCTGGTGGCCAGAAGTTGAATTCCCACTAGTAATTAAATGGATTGGTGAACTCTCCATACCATTGGAAAGAAATAAGCTTTAGTCAAAACTCAAAACAAAAAGATAATACATATGAGAAATTTAGGTTACCCAGCCTTATATTAAAATGATTTATTTGTGTTACATACAAAACAAAATTATCAACAATTCATAAGAATATGTGTTTAAATAGTTAAAAACATGTACCATTACATATACAATGAACGGTACTTCTAAAATTAAGCAAAGGTCATAAAGAATCTATATCATATTAAATTGTTTAATGGTCAGTATAAATATATCTGCTTATTAAATAAATAAAACAGAACCAGGTTCAAAACTTGAAATCTGTTTCTGTCATGTCAATCGCCCAAGCAAATTTGTCCCTTTGTGTCTTGTTGTATATTTTTTCCAGACCAACTTGCCATTTTTTGCACCTTAAAAAAAAAAAAAAGGTCAGTGTATAGATCAGTTTTTAGATTTTAATGACAAGTAAAATAAATATTTGAATGTTAATCTACGTAACAGTTTTCTAAACTCATTATGCATGCTTGCTCCTGCTATGGTTTTTGTTCTATGAAACTACTGTAAAATATTTCAAACTATGAAGCTCAAATGTGTAACTGAAAAAGTGTATGCTTTAATCCCCATGCAAAATATATTCATATTAATTTGCACTACATAATTTGGTAGTGATCAATTATCAGCATTCATCATTAAAGGAACAGTTTATCCAAAAAAATTCTCCCCAATGAGCCATTTTACATGCTGGAGTGTAAAACAAAGTCTAAAATGTAAACAATTTATAAGTAGCTCATTTACCCTTATTTAAGCATTTGAAAACAATTTAGATCTCACCTGATAAATTCATTAATTTAATGGTTGCGAGAGTCCACAACCTGTTACGTATGGGATATACCTTCCTATCAGGAGGAGGCAAAGTTTCCCAAACCTCAAAAGCATATAAAACCTCTCCCAGCTCACTCACACCTAAGTTTGATGCATAGCCAAGTGGTGAGGTGTTTATTAAGAGTAAAAAATGAGAAGCAGGAAAAAAAAATAAAAAAAAAAAATGATGTGCTTAAACAATAAAATAACCCCAACCGGGTGGGGATCATGGACTCTCACCACCATGAACGATATAAATTATATTTCATATAAGTGGCGAGAGTCCACAACCTGTTACGTATGGGATATAATACCCAAGATGTGGAAGTCCACAAGTAACAAAATGAGGGATTAAAATAAAACCAGCTTTTATTCCACTAAGAAATTAAATCCATAACCCAAAAATAACTTTTTTTACTACAAACTCAATATATAGACACAATTATCAAACAGACAACTGCCTAAAGGACTTTCTACCAAAGGCTGCTTCTGATGAAGCAAAAACATCAAAATGGCAAAATTTTGTAAAAGTATACAGATAAGACCAAGTGACCTCTTTGCAAATTTGATCAACTGAAGCCTCATTCTTAAAAGCCCAAGATGTGGCAACCCATCTAGTAGAATGAGCTGTAATTATCTGACCCACCTCCAAATAAGCTTTGTGAATCAAAAGTTTCAAACAAGAGGCTAAAAAAATAGAAGCCTTCTGGCCTTTCTTAGTACCAGAAAAAAAAAGAAGAAAACAGACTAGAAGACAGTCTAAAATCCTTAGGAGCATCAACATAATATTTTAATGCTCTAACAGCATCCAAAGAATGTAAAGATCTTTCAGTAGCATTTTTAGGATCAGTACACAAGGAGGGAACAACAATTTCCCTATTAATGTTGTGTGAGTAAAAAACTTTAAGTAAAAATGTAAATGTAGACCGCAAAACAGCTTTATCTTGATCAGATAAGGATACTCACAAGAGAGCAGACAATTCAGAAACTCTTCTAGCAGAAGAGATGGCCAAAAGAAACTATACTTTCCATGAAAGTAGTTTAATGTCCAATGTATGCGTAGGCTCAAAAAGAGGAGCCTGTAAAACTTAATACTAGGCTAAGACCCCAAGGCCTAATAACAGATTTAATCCTGATTAAAGCCTGAACAAAGCAAACCTCAGAATGGTTAGCAATCCTATGAAATAATACAGAAAGAGCAGAAATTTATAATTTCAAAGAACTGGCAGATAAACCTTTAAACCATTCTTCAAAAACTGAAGAATCTTAGGAATTTTAAAAGCATGCCAGGAATACAAGTTTTCCAAACGTTGTGATACATTTTTCTAGAAACAGGCTTGCAAGTCTGAATCAGAGTGTTAATCACAGAATTAGCCGGACATATAGCTCAGCATGCTAAGGCACTGTGGCTGAGCTCTGTAGCAACCCAAGGGTTGCAGGATCGATCCCCGGCGAGGTCCACTCAGCCTTTCAGCCTTCCGAGGTTGATAAAATGAGCAGCGCCTTGAGACCCTTATGGTGATTAGCCGCGCTTTACAAGTACCCAATACATACATACAATTAGAGAATCCTCTATGACTAAGAACTAAGCAGTAATTTTCTATGCCATGAAGTGTAGATACTTTACATATGGACAGAAAAGGGGACCTTGAGACCTGGCCTTAGAGAAAGAGGCCATGGTGGGCAACTGGACATTCGGACCAGGTCCACATACCAAATCCTGTGGGGCCATGCTGGGGCTATTGGGATTACAAATGACTTCCATTTTTATTTTGGAAATCACTCTGGAGAGTAGGATCAGATGGGGAAATATATAAGCAGGATGGAAAAATCAGGGAACTGCTAGAGCATCCAACACCTCTGTCTGAGGATCCCTGGACCTCACAAGGTACCTGGGAAGTTAGTGTTCAAATTAAAGTCTATCAGATAACTTTCTAGTAGGCCCCAGTGTTTTACAATTAGATAGAACACATCTTGATGTCGATACCACTCTTCTGGATGTAGGGCATGACGACTGAGGTAGTCTGCCTCTCAGCTGCCTACAACTGGGATGTGAATCGCAGTGATGAGGCAGGAATTGGATTCCGCCCAAGAGAGGATTCAAGATACTTTTATCATGGGTAGAGATCTGCAAGTTTCTCCTTGATGATTGACATAAGCTACTGACGTTATATTGTCTGCCTGTAAATGGATATAAGGCTCCCTTTTCAATAGAGGCCAAGCCCGAAGGGCCCTGAAGAGTTCAGAGTTTCAAAATAATGATAACCTCACCTCCCAAGGATTTTAAACTCCTTGTGCAGTAAGAGACCCCCAGACAGCTCCCCAACCTGAAATAATTGTATCTGTGGTAATCACAGACCAGTTAGGGTGAGCAAAATAAGCCCCCTGAGTAAAAGACTGGTGATTCAGCCACCAAGTCAGAGAAAGGTGTGAATATCTCTTGAGATATCGGAGTATAATCCTTGCACCATTGGCGCAGCATACAAAGCTGAAGAGCTCTCATATGAAATAGAGCAAATGGAATTGCGTCCGAAGCTGCAATTATAAGGCCCAGTACTTTCATACACAGAGCCAATGAAGGGAATGAGAATGAGTCAAGGAACTCTTTGTTAAATTGATCCTCCAACTATGTCTTTGAAGAAACAACAATGGTTTTGTGTGAAATTCTGCTAAAATGAGAAGATTGAGACAGTACGAAGATATCGTCCAGGTAAGGAAATACTGCAATACCCTGAGTTCTGATTACAGATAAAAGGGCATTTAGCACCTTGGTAAATATTCTTGGAGCTTTAACTAGACCAAATGGAAGAACAACAAACCGATGATGCTTTTTCAGAAAAGAAACCCTCAAACTGGTTATGTTCTGGGAGATTTGGGATGTGAAGGTAAGCATACTGTATATCTATTGTGGACATAAAGTGACCTTGTTGAATAAAAAAACAGAATAGTCCTGATAGTTTCTATTTTGAAAGTTGGTACTCTAACAAATTTGTTTAGAGTTTTCAGATCCATAAGAGAGTTTTTGTTCTTTGCAAGAACAGGGGAAAGGATTTTATTCACATGTTTTCATTATACCAAAGGAAATGGAACAATTACTCCCATATCTTCCAGATCTGAGACAGATGGAAGAAAAGCTTGAGATTTTATTGGATGTTTTGGGAAATGGGTTAGAAAAAAACCTTCCTGTGGGAGGTATTATTTTGAATCCAATACAATATCACTGAGAAATAATGTTTTGAATCCAAGGATATTGGACAGATTTTAACCAAGCTTTCTGAAAAAGGTTTAATCTGCCCCCTACAAGTAATACTGGGATGGGGGGCCATACCTTCATGCGGTTTTAGAGACTGGAATATATTTTTTATTCTCTTTGGATTTGTTCCAATTCTAAGTGGGGTCTCCATACTGAGCCAGAGGGTTTAAGGGAGGAGTCAGTTTTCTGTTTTCTGTTCTAATGAAAGAAACAATTGGGAGCCAAACAATTTATTTTCTTGGAAATAAAGATAGTAATCTAGTTTTAGACACAATGTCAGCATTCCAGGATTTAAGCCATAGGGCTTCTATTCAGTATAGCTAGAGACATACTTTTCATGTTAATTTTCTTAATATCAAATACTGAATCACAAATTAGATTGTTTGCATTTTTAAGTAAATTCAATAGATTAAAATATTCAGGGTCTGTAGACAACTGCTGTGCAAGACTGGTTAACCAGTAAGTAGAAGCAGCAGCCACATCAGCTATAGATATAGCTTGTCTAAGTATATAGCCAATATGTATAAAAAAAAAAAAGCCCTTCTTAGATAAGATTCAACTTTTCTGTCTAAAGGGTCTTTACAAGTAGTACTGTCTTCTAGAGCAGTGTTTCTCAACCCGCTGTACTCAAGTACCCCAGTCCAGATTTTCATTATAGCTGAACTAGAGCACAGGTGAAATAATCAAGTTCTTGAGGACCGCAGTTGAGAAATACGGTTCTAGAGGAATAGTAGTTCATTTAGCCAGAGTGGAAAAGTCCCCATCAATTTTGGTTAAGTTAGAAGCAGGTAAAGGATACTGTTTCTTAAGGTTTAAAATAGACACTTGGTTTAAACCATTCCTTAGCAATCATGTCAGAGACCGCATCAGGTATAGGGAAAATCTCAGGGAGATTGACAACAATTTTATATACTGAATTTAAAAGATTACATGGTTTATCATCAAAAGGTTTAGATTCTTCAATCCCTAAAGTGATTAAGACTTCCTTTAAAAGAGAACAAATATATTACATTTTAAATAAAAAGGAGGAATTATCAGTTTCTACTTCAGATGATGGAGCCTCACTGTCGAAGGAATCCTCATCTTTCGAAAATACTTCAGTATTTTGTAGGTCAGGACTTAAATTACTGGTAGAAGGTAAAATGTGAACTGACCTTTTCACTTTTTCAAAGGCGGTAGTGATGGTTGCAGTAATGCATTTTTTCATTGCTATGGGTACTCCATCTGCATATTTCTGTAAGGAGGAGACAGTAGGTGCATTAGCACACATAAAAAAACATTAGATTGCTCGGTAGGCAATAAGAAAATCTAAGCATCTAATCTAAGTCAGATAAATGAGCTGAAGGAGCTACTTTAGTTGTTTTACAAGTAGTACACTTAGCTTTGCTAGAAAGGTGTTCAATAGGCTCAGTTCCTATGGTAAATTTAGGGACAGATTGGTGCTGCTCCATTATGGCAAAAAAATTAGTCAAATTAATGCAATAATTACTATTAAACACCCTTAAGACAAGCAGTTTGAGGAAAAATATGTCCCCTTTATATAGCATTGCATGGACATTAAGCTTAGGGAAGCATTGTCAGTGTGCACAAATTTTAGACACTATTTTTAAAAAAATAGGCGAGCTAGTGTTTGGTGGGTGCACATTCTTTGACTTACGCTTGTAAGTCTGACGTGCACGTTCTACGACACTGTCAGTTTTCAAAGAGTGTGGGGTCAAACGTGACGTGCATTTCTGATTTATTTTAAGTGCACGTGCTATGGTGCATGAACCTGACAAGCATGCAAAGTATCAGTTTTGAAGGCTTTGCGTCAATATTTACGCACGCTTCCTGCATGTATTATGGCACACAAACATAAGTATATTATGCATCTGATTTGACGTCCGCATGTGAAAATGTAATGTGCAAAAAACAAGCACGGGTAATAGTAAGTATCTATCCGCGGGCCATATATGCACATATATAGATACACTTTTAAACATTCAAAATTGCCCATACAACGTATTTAAAAATTACAAAATATACTTACCCATAGACACTCATCCATTTAGTAGCAGATGGCCAAACCAGTACTGAAACATATCAGTAGAGGTAATGGAACAAGAGTATAACGACGATCTGTAAAGGGAGGCAGAAGACGAGTCCCTGCAACCAAATTTACAGAGCCTATGAAGGATTTCCCATGAGGCAGTACTTCAATCACATCCCTCTGACAAGCACTATACTCTGAGGGGAACTGGGCTTCAATATGCTCTGAAGTGCCTTTCACTTAAGAAATCAAGCACATCTTACTTCAACCACCTAAGGTATGAGTGAGGTGGGAGAGTTTTTATAGGCTTTTGGAGTTTGAGAAACTTTGACTCCTTCTGATAGGAATGTATATGCCATACGTAACAGTTAGTGGACTCTTTCCACCAATACGAAGAAGAAAAAATAAATATATATATATATATATACACACATATACACATATACACACACACACACACACACATATCTATACATACACACACAAGTATAAAAATACACCTTCATGTTTGACAGTGTTGAGTAATGATATAAACTGGAGCTGAAGTGAAGTGAAGTGACCTAACATTTTACCAACACAGTGAGACAAAAATTTATGTCGTAGGAAAAGCAACAGCAGCTACAAATCACAGATTATTACTCATGCCACTGGGCGCACATTGAGATATGATTAACTTTCTGGATAGAATTAGGTCAAGCTAAAACTAAACCAGTCATAAAACTCATAAAATGACTGATGTACATAATGGAAGATAGAAAAAAAAATCCAGTTCTCAATATTGCTTATAGCAACTGGTTTAGTAGATATCTGCTCCGCTATTAAATTTACAGCCCATTCACATATTACAATGAAATACCCTTTCACAGAAAGCAACCAGGTTACTTAGTGCTTTTATTAAATGTAATTAAAGGAGCACTACACTTTTCTTTCATGCATTTGAAAGAGCAGCACTTAAGTCATACTTTATATGAAATATAATGCAAATTAAATCAATATTGAAACTAACAGGACATGGGTGTCTGATAAGAAAAACCTCCACAGTATTACAGCATGTCCTTTGTGCACTACTAACCTATAAATATGTTAAACACATAGGTAGAGACCCAGAACACAACCAGTTGTACTTGTCCTGATTAGCTGACTGGCAGTGTTCTGCACAGAAACTGCAATGCCAGATTTTTAGGACTGGCAATGAAACAATGATGTGTTCTAACAAAAATATTTAACACTGAAACTAGAAAGTCCTCAGCACCAGAGAGTAAAATTCAATATTCTTTTATTTCAGCATCCAGACAAAATAAACTGGAGGCTGAAATCAAAGATTATTGAATTTTACTCTCTGGTTCTTTCATACATTGTTTGACGGGTAAGCAGTAATCCTACCTGCGTGCACCAGAAAATTACTTGAAAGCATTTAAACCCAGGATTTGCTGAGCCCAGTATATGAACAAAACTATTTACCAATCCAGAGATGTGAAATTAATGCTCTCACTACAAAAAAAACTATGGTAGCATGACTTAATCTTTACCTTTCAAAACCAGTTTATATGACACTAACTCAAACTTCCTCAAAATAATAGGGCTTTACTGAAATTATTTCAGGGAGGGCAATCATATGACAAAAAAAAATATATTTTATATATCCTATATAATAAAAGACAAGAGTTTGTCTGAAGCCGTCATGCGCAGTTCAGACAAACTCTTGCAGCTGATCGAGAGAGAGAGAGAGAGAGAGAGAGAGAGAGAGAGACAACACGACCCGTGTGAACGGGCTTTAGGACTAGTATATATATATATATATATATAAACGTGCTGGTATTATAATTGGACCGGCTGAGATCACATGACAGCATTTTACTGTTTTTATTAAACATAATTTATATTTATTTCCTTCCATAAGGCAGGGAGAGAGTCCATGACTTCATTCCTTACTGTTGGGAAATACAACACCTGGCCACCAGGAGGTGGTAAAGACAACCCAGCCAAATGCTTAAATATCCCTCCCACTTCCTCTATCCTCCAGTCATTCTTTGCCTTTTGTTACTAAAGGAGGTGGCAGAGAAGTGTCAGAAGATTTGGATATTCCTGTAATGGGTATGTTCCCTTCAAGAAAGGACTGGAGTTTTACGTTATATCAACCTCTCAGTGAGAGTATTGATGAAAGAGTCTGGAGATGCAGGTAAAAGTATTTCTGTGAACCCATCCAGACTGTCACCTAAGACCATTTTATATACACACTTTTGCTATACA
>CAJPDP010045223.1:0-11284 GCA_905336975.1 Bombina variegata variegata
ATGGCAAGAATCTCATCCACACTTATCACAAGGCATAGATCTCTGGGAGGAGTGGGGGCCCCAAATTAACTAGATTACTACAAAGCAGCGAGACTTGCACAGACAGTACTTGTGCGGGGAAACTCCAAAGGGGTTCTTTGGACCCAAATGGAAGCGAGCCTGAGAGGATCTGCCCACCCAGATGACACACTCTGGGGTGGACCTCCTTTGGGAGACAGTTCGGGAGGCTACAGATCTCCCATTTCAGACAACACATTACACATATGGTCCCTCCTAACCAAACAACAGAAAATGTTATCTACTCAAACATTAATGTGCCCAATTAGATACCTTCTTCCTAGAGACTCATAAATAATAGTAGATAAATGGGCAAACAAAGGGCTGTATAGGGTGGCAGACTGGCTAAACGGTAGAAAACCTAAGACATTCAATCAAATGCAGACTCACATAGACCCACTGAAACTTCACTGGTTCCAATATCTTCAAGTTAACTCAACAATTCAACACTACATTAAAGACTTACATTTACCGGACCTACGACCCTAGAGACCCTCTTGAAGTCCACACACAGACCCAAAAAAGCTATATCCAAACTATACTTAGAGATCCAAACACCGAACAACACAATAAAATCTAAAGTAATCTTAAACTGGGAGAAAGACCTAGATATATCTAAAGATAAAGACTGGTAGGACGACATATATAACTCAGCTAACAAAGGTCTCTTGAGTGCAGACTTAAGGGAGAACACAATTAAAACCATGTTCAGGTGGTATCTGACCCCGATTAGGACACACCATATGTCTCCCACAAACAACAGATTATGTTACAGGGGTTGTGGGGGTATAGGGTCATTTCGCCATATGTGGTGGGACTGTGATATAATCAAACCGATATGGGCTAAACTATCTACCTTACTCAGCTCCGTCTTAGAGGAACAAATCCAACTAACCCCCTCCCACACTCTTCTACACGAACCTCTATACCAATTCAACAAACATATAAACATATTCATTAAGATCACCTGAACGGTTACTAGAACCTGCATAGAAAAATATTGGAAAAATAAGGCCCCCCCTTGGGAAGAGGTGAAGAACAAATTATCCCTAACATTCCGAATGTATGAATCAGCCTCTAAGATGATCCTCGATACAAAGGCTCAGTTTGAAAAGATCTGGTTCTATTGGACTTTAAATGGGCCCTCAGATACACACACAACTAAATTAAATACTTGAAGGAAAGAGTGTTACAAAATCTGATCAGACACGGGGAGAGGGTCTCGGCATCTCTCTTAATTATTCCATAAGCTACCTAAATAATTTTTCTGGTTCTTTTTTTTTTGTTTTATTTGTTTTGACTGGAGAATCAGTGGTATTTATTTATTCTTTATTCATCTTTCTAATGTTCTCTGAGGTTAACTTTATCAACCAATGTTTTAATGTTCGACTTATTCATTGTTGGGACAACATCCTTCTGTCCTTTAATTTTGCTAGGGGGAATGGAAAGAACTCTAATACTTTCACATAGCTTAATTCCTGTTCGATAGTCCCTACAGATTCTAAACTCTAAAAATTGGACTACCCGGAAAGGAATTCACCAAACCTGGAATAGATTCTAACCACTCCTATCCAAATGATGTTCCGGAATATTGAAAGATTTACAGGAAATAGTATCTGTTACGTATTTTACATGTTGTCCCTCACACCGAGGTTGTATTAAAGTACTAATTCTTTTCTTTTTCAATAAAAAATATTGAAACATAAAATTTGTCCACATACTATTGTAAATAGGCTTTAAGCTGCTAATCAGGATGCTTGTCCCAGGACTTGCAGACAGTCACTTTCTATTCTCAGTTTAAAGGTTTAATATAAAATCTTGTGGGATTATGGTGAAATTCCACACTGCTGATTAAATGTTGTTGTTTTTTTCACCAACAGTAGTTGAAGCACCTTACAAATGTTTCAGTCTGACAAGCATAGGAGGCCCTAGTGTTAGGCCAAATAGATGACAGCCTAAGGCCTCACTTTTAATATGGCCTCACAGAGGGGCAAAGAAAAAAATGGGATGTCAGTTTTTGGTAGTATACTGGCCCTGCCCATCAACTATCTCCTGGCACAGCTGGGTATTCTAACCCTCACAGCCTCTTACACTAATGCAAGTTCTCTGGCTGTCACGTGCACACTCCTCACTTCCCTCCATCTTCTGCCTGCCCCTCTGCAGTGCTATCAGCTTTAGCATTATCAGGAGGCAGAGGGGACACAGGCAGCAATAAACACGTAAGGGAAAGGGGTACTGCATTTTAAGCAGGTGATAACATTCTTATATTATCCCTCTACTCTGTCTCTTCTCTCACACTCTCCCCTCTCATCCTTTTCTTTCTTTACTCTTTTCTCTCTCACTCCCCTCTTTTCTTTCTTTTTCTTTCTTTCCCTCTTCTCTCCTTCCTCTATTGCCCCCTCCTTTGTCACTCTTCCTCTGCTCTCTCGCTCATCTCTGTCATTAAATTCACTTTCTTCCCTCTCCTTTCTCTTAATACTTCCCCTCTCTTCAATAGCTTATCTATTTATAATCTCTAAATTTGGAAATGAGTAACTAGCGCCTGGGAGAGTGTACCTGCTGCACTATAAATAGACCCCCTAATTGGGTCCTAAAGAGAAATACAGTACAAGGAATTATATAGGAGCGCCAAAGGCTAAAGGTATACTACAGGTTAATAGTTAACAACACTACTAGTTTGGGGTGTGTTATAGTATCTAGATATAATCAAATGGTTGGCAGAGGTTCAAGGGTAGTGGTATTTTATTCACTTATACAAAGCATAAAAAACATCAAGCAATATTAAAAACCAGTAAAACCAAAAATATATTTGCCCTATCTAAAAAGTATAGGAATCAAAATAAAATAAAATCTGATCAGATTTTAAAAAATCAAGCAAATATGCAGATAATTATACCATCATCTTGATATATTAACAACAACAATGTTAATCCTACAATCTTGAAAATAAAGAATAAGTATATTCTATATGAGAGATAACCTAATAGTGGGTTAAAAGTGAAGCTTTCAATTCCAATACAAAAACACAAATAAATGTGAATATAAAAAATGTGAGTGAAAAAAATCTCAAGTGACTCCAAAAAAATACTAACAAATGAGTGAAAAGATGTGAAAATTGATTAAAATGAATAAAAAATAAAAAGTACAAATGTAGGCTAAGGTTGCACTTAACCCAGTAGTAGATCTAATACCGGTATGATCATAAAAATTAAAATGTGTCTTAAAAAAATAGAAGTCAAGTTAGTGTGTCACAATACTAGTGATACAGTGCAACAGTTATTGACAGTATATTGTCTAACCCAAACAAATAACATCAAATGTGATTCCTTATATACAAGTAAGGTGCAAAAAATAGTGACAGAGAGTTGTCTAACCTAAACAAATAAGGTTTAGTAGGATTCCTTATACGCAGGAATAATTATGATCATAGACATTAGATCATAAAAACTTGACAAAGATATCTATAGAATTGATCATAATATCCATATATAGAATCGATCTCACAATCAATAATAAACCAATAAAATTAAACAGAAAATTCCCTTCTAGAGGGTGTGAGCGTGATAAATTCAAGCAATCAATTGGTTATTGTAAAGCCCCCCAAAGAACTAGGTAAATTGTAAGTCCTATATAGTCCGATGTAGATCCGATGAATCTCTAGGATCCTTAGGAATGAATAAAATTAATCCTGAATTCCCATCTTGATAAACACAATCCTGTAGGGAAAAAATAAAAAGTGCACTAAACACAAAGGCCTATGGGATATGGTCTATTGGTATATAGACTTACCCCAAAGTGCCGCTGTCCAAAGAGTATATGAGCCTCACAAATCTTTTTCGAATCGTCTACGCGTTTCAGNNTCATATCTGACTAACCTTAAATAGCTTGTATCATAGGGGTTGTCGGCGAAAAGGGCGCCAATCTAAGTTTGAAACGGTCGAAATTGCCGCCATAGTCTGCCGGACATACGCTTCCCTAACCGGAAGTTAGTGGGCACGATATTTACGGTCCGGTATTTTCGGTCCGTCGTATCCGGTTCTTACGACTCCATATTTGTGAATGGCTTGCTATTGTTAGTGTGGGCAAGCTATCGGGGCCAATTATTTTGTTTCCTCAAAGCATAATTTGCTATTATCTCTAAAGGGATATATACACTTATATAGAGAGTGAGAACTAATCTGTTAAATTTGTATGACCATTGGAAAATAGAATATATTCTCCCATTTGATTGTGAATATTGTTTTTTCTTAGATCTGTGATGTAAATTTATATCTGTGACATTTATATTATAAGGAATAAGGCTTATAAGCTAATTGGAGTCTCTAATGAATTTAATGCATTTAATACAGTGGTAGATTAGTTTGTTTTTTATAAGCTAATAAGCTAATTAGAGTTTCTAATTAATTTTAATACATTTAATACATTGGTAAATTGATTACTTTGTTTTGGATTTTAAGCTCATATACTCCCGGACTTACATTTTTCTAATAACAGGATTAGTATAAAGGTAGAACAATAAAACAATTCTGAAATCGGATTACTGATATATAAAAATATATAAAACTTATTAACAAAGTATAGTTCAATAAGTATTCCATATGACCTAAAAAATAAAAAATAATAATAAAATATGTTTAGGCAGTTTAAAATAGCCCTAAAAATACACGTTTAATAATAGTATTAGAATCTTAATTACATGGTGTATGTGTTGAATTGAGTATTCCATATGACCTAATAGAAGACATATATAGACAGTTGATGTGTGGACTAATTTCTAGCTCAAAAATATAAATATGTAGATATAAGGGATACCTAATAAGGCAAATCTCTGACAGCTAGCATAGGGGCAAGGACACATATCTGACAAATGGCAACAAATTGACTATTATATCTATAATTGTGGAATGGATAGTGATTGGTTATGCCCCAATGTCATTGGGATTACTGGGGAGGTTCTTATAGTATCTTGGATGATAAAGTTAGATCATACTAGAATAGATGTACTATTTCAAAGTTGGCATTGAGCCCTTTTGGATGGAAGCAGTCCAAATTGAAGATCCATTTTGATTCTGTCACAGCCGCATTCAATCAGGTATATAACGAATTGGTCCGTGCATCTTATGGTCTGTTTGATTCTAAATTCTTCATTGGAAACCTTGGACTTGAAGGTATCGGTTCTCAGCCCGTGAGTGCAGGCTTTGCACAAATGGCACGGATAAAAGCCATATAGCTTCTTACCCAAGACACCAGTGGGGTTTATAGATGTTTTTTTCTTTGGGATGCTGGGGGCCAAAATTGACTTCAAATTATTGGCCTTCCTATAGATAAAACATGGATATGCTGTTAGATGTTCACCCAAGATATCATCATCTTTGAGGAGATGCCAGTGCTGTCTTATTATGTTCTCAATAGATTTCTTACTTTCACTGTATTGGGTGATAAAAGGTACCGATAGACTATCGTGGCCATCATTGTTCTTATTTTGTTTTGTTTTATAGGTCAGAAGGGTGTCCCTTTTTGTGTTTCCTATTTTTTTGATGGTCTTGTATATGAGTGCTTCATCATACCCCCTTTCTAGGAATCTTGCCTTCAATGCCAAAGATTGTTCAATCCATATTTCTTAATTTGAGCAGTTCTTTCTTATCCTCATCAGTTGCCCTTTGGGAATGTTGGAGATCCATTTTCTATGGTGAAAGCTCGTCTGGTGGATGTAATTGTTTGAATCCACCTCTTTGAAGTGGGTCGATGTCTCTATTCTTCCATTGACCACCTGGATATTCAGATCTAGGAAGGTTATGCGATCTTTACTTATGGTGTTAGTGAATTTCAAGTTTAATTGGTTAAGATTCATAACCTCCAATGTATATCTAAGGTCTTCTTCACTCCCTTTCCAAATCAAGAAAGTATAGGACCAGGTCCGCGCCCGCTGGGCAAGAATCCCAAAATATGGTTTCCCATTTCCCCATATAAAGATTAGCGTAACTGGGCGTGAACCTGGTCCCCATGGCTGTGCCACGTGTTTGACGGTAAAATATCTTTTCACAATAAAAATAATTGTCCTGAAGAATGTGGTCTATGCCGTCTAATATAAACATCTTTTGAGATTGTGGCATATTGTCATTTTTGTCTAGGTAATAGCTGATGGATTCTAGACCTTTCTCGTGTGGAATTGAGGTATATAGTGATGTCACATCACTGGTGACCATGATGTAGTTCTCATCCCCTTCCATATTTCTTAATAGGTTCAGAACTTCGGTGGAATCTCTCAAATAGGATGGTAAAGACCTGACATAAGGTTGTAACTTTATGTCAATGTACTCTGATAGGTTACTTGACAAGAATCCAATACCTGATATTATTGGTCGCCCAGGCGGATTGACCAAACTTTTGTGGATTTTGGGCAAGTAGTAAAACACTGGAATTTTGGGGTGTTTTATGGTCAGATAACTGGTCTCTTTATCATTCAGGATGCCAATGTTGTTCGCTTCTGTGAGTAGAAGATCTATCCTTCTCTTGTAGTCATTGGTGGGGTCAGTTCTTAAAACTTCATATGTCTCCTTGTCTTCCAAGATCCTTTTAGATTATTTTAAATAGTCCACTTTATTCAATATCACTATCCCTCCACCCTTGTCCGCGGGCTTTATGACGATGTCATGATTGTGTTCTAATTTGGATATCACTTGAAGTTGTTTCGTACTGAGGTTCTTTTTGTATTTCTTGTTAGATCTCAGTTTTTTAATATCGTTACAGACCATAGTCTCGAAAGTCTCTATGGCTGGTCCCTTGCAATGGGTAGGGTAAAATCGTGACTTAGGTCGTAGATCCGAGTGTATGAACTGATCTTCATTAGGAATTCTCGGTGTGGATGATATACTTCTTTCTGCTGGGGACCTCAGAAAATATCTTTTGAGAGTAAGTTTCCTTACAAATTCTTTGGTGTGGAGATATGTCTGAAATTTATCAAATCCTCTGGATGGAGCATATGAGAGACCTAACCCTAAAACTGCCTTCTCATCTGGTTTCAAAACGGTGTCACTCAAATTGAATATACCTTTCACTTCATTTTGATCCGTGTTTAGGCTGGATTCGACATTATCAGTCTTTACTGTTGGACAGTCCAGTTTAGGTCTGTTCTTGAATCTGGACCCTGATCTTCTTCCCCGATGAATCTTCTTTTTATTGGAGTATCTACATTTTCCAACGTCACCTGTTTTTGATTTTTCTGGTTTTTAATATTGCTTGATGTTTTTTATGCTTTGTATAAGTGAATAAAATACCACTACCCTTGAACCTCTGCCAACCATTTGATTATATCTAGATACTATAACACCCCCCCAAACTAGTAGTATTGTTAACTATTAACCTGTAGTATACCTTTATCCTTTGGCGTTCCTATTTATAATCTCTCTCTCCCTCCTTTCACTTCAATCTCCCTCTCACCTTTCTCCCACTCCTACTCCCCCTCTTTTCCTTTCTCATCTCTCTCCATTTTCTCTTCTGACTATTTTTCCTTCCTCTCTCTCTTTCTCCCCCTCTCATTTCTCTTCCCACTCTCTGCATTCTCTCCTCTAGACTCTACCGTGTCTTCTCTTGTTGTCCTCTCTGTCACTTTTCATTGCTCTCTCTCCTCTTTGTCTCTCTCCTCTCTTTCCCATCTATAACCAGTCTCTTTATTCTCTTTCCCATCTATAACCAGTCTCTTTATTCTCTTTTCCATCTATAACCAGTCTCTTTATTCTCTTTCCCTTTCTTATCCCTCCTTCACACACTCTCTCTCTCTCGTTCTCTCACCCTTCCACCACTCTCTTTTTTCAATGATTCCTTATTTCTCTCTGTTTCTCCCTCTACTCACTTTCACTGTGCTGTCTTTTTTCTCTCTCTCCTTTTTTTCTTTTCTCTTTTCCTTTATTGAGAGATTGGGTACAATAAAAGACCAAAACATAAATTATAATCTAAAAAAATTAATAAATAATAAAAAACAGGAGAAAGCATTGTACAGTGCAGTACAGTACTTTATAGGTAATAAAAATTAAAGAGGCATCATATTTGAATTTTGCCTAAGGCCTCACCAACTCCTAGCCACACCCCAATTTGCCCATACACTGGATATGGCTCTTCTACTCCTCGCTAGGTCTCATGGCCAGATTAAGATATTGTGCTACCTGGGTTCGAGAATGAAATGACACCACCCAGTATTAACATTACTGATTAGCATATTAACCTACTAGCCTGGCAGCTGACCATACTAAGCCAACCTGCATACCTGCAATTAACCAATGCTTTTGCACAATTGCCCAATAAGTGGGAGGAAAGGTATGGAAAAGATGTTCTTGTCTCACCTTGAGTGTTGCCCCTGACCAGATCTGTGTCTTTTTGCATGTTGAGTCTATGCTGCTAGGAGTCTGCAACTTCCCCCATTGAGACAGAGGACAGGAGTGGTCTAGGTCTGACAGTAACTGACTCAGGCATTGAAGTGCTGCCCCTTGTCAAGTAATAGAAGTCAATTGGAAAGAGTGTTTTGTTTTTTTTAATTGCATGCTCTGTGTGAATCATAATAGCTTAAAGTGCCATAAAACATGTTGAGATCTATGCATATCATAAAAGGGCTAATTAAGTAAAAAATAGTTTGCATAAAAAAATTTATTCAAAAATTGCTGGCAAGTATTTTAAAATAATTTTCAAAAATAAGAAAAATTAGTTACATAGCCATGCTGTCTGGAGTAGTCTGATCCACCCCCCTTATTGTGTTTAGCATCAGAAACACAGGCATTGTATTTCAACTCAGTTCACAGCTGCTTATTTGCTTCTTGGCATGCTCCAGCAGATAAAGAGTGTTAAAGTCTTGTATTTTACCAAAGCAAAGGTGGATATAGATGCAGCCATAGAAGGAATTGTGTGTGTGTGGGGGGGGGGGGAGTTAGAGCTGTACAAGTCTGAAACTTAAAAGAAAGGGTTAATGGCGAGGCACTGCAGTATAAATTTGCAGGTAAAGTAATTAAAGTACATTTTATATTTTGCCTCTATCCAAACTTGTTTTATGTCCCTTTAATTTTATCTTTACTGTCCCTTTAACAGTTTTCAGCTTGTCATTTGTGGCTATTAATGGCCAAGATTTCGAACAACCTCTCCTATCTATAGGTGTTAAAATGTTTTTCAAAACTTGGATTTTAAAATACATTTAATACATGTAAAACACATATGTTCAATAAAATAAGACTAATTAAGAATTACGTAGAGTCTAATATTTTACATATAAAAAGTAACATAGTAAAATAGTAGATGAGGTTAAAAGAAGACAGAAGTCCATTGAATTCTACCTATGCAGACACTACCTGATTTCCAATAAAAGCTCCAATTGAGATTAATCCTATTAAAAGTGTGACCCATTTAACACAAGCAATCATATCCCTGAATTATGTTTTCTAGCCAGAAGCGCATCTAAGGTATTGGCATTCACTACCTCCTTATGTAATGAGTTCCACTACTTGATTGCTCTTACAGTGAAAAAAACTTTGCTGGAGATTAAATCTCCTTTCCTCCACCCTTAAATTATGACCTCTTGTCACAAACAATTTTCTTGGAATAAGCAGTGCTTCTGCCAACTCTGTATATGGACCTTGAAAATATTAATTTAAAAATAATCATATCACCTCTCTAGAGAAAACAGATCTAGTTTGGCTAACCTCTCCATTACCCTTAGTTATGTGGCCCTTCTCTGAACATTTTCTAACTCTGCAATGTCTTTTTTGAGATTGGTTTCCCAGAAATGCACTCCATACTCAAGGTGAGGTCTTACCAGGGATTTATATAGTGAAAAAATTATGCTTTCTTGCCTCAATGCCTCTTTTAATAGTATGCAAGTATTAGCCTTAGAAGCCACTGTCATGCATTGCACGCCCATTTTTAGCTTGTTATCTAAGTATGCCCAAATCCCTTTCCTCCTCTATTTTGCTAAGTCTAGTCCCATTTAAATAATAGGTTGCCTGCTTGTTATGTAAAACCTTACATTTTCCAGTATTGAATCTCATTTTCCATTTACCAGCCCATTCTTCCAATTTTTGTAAACGAGCTAAAGAACTGACAGAAATCTTTAGATGTCGACAAACAGATTTTCAGAGCCCTAACCATATCTTGACCCAGTAATAACTCCTTTAAAAAAACTCTGATCGGAACATAAGAAATATACCATAATTTCCTGATTAAAATTCACCTGAAAGATCCCTAGGCAGAAAACCAGAGACAGCCTTGTCCTGATGAACAATGTAATATTGTGGAACAGAAAAGAGAGTTGACTAATCAGATACTCTCCTAATGCAGTAAATGGCTAAAAATAAAAATAACTGTCCAAGCTAACATCTGAATATTTATCTTATGCATCAGATCGAAAGATAAATAATACAAACCATGAAACCTGAATTAAACTCCATGAAGGAGAAATAGGATTACTTACAGGTCTTAGTCAACAAAGAAAGTTCAGCAACAGCCGCACTCAACCCCAATGATACAGCAGTCCAGGTATATAAAAGCAATAAAGCATAATTTATTCTGGCAAAGTATTACCATAGTACACACTGAAGTGGCAAACAGTGAAAAATGGTCAAACGCATTTCATTGTAACCAACTGTCTCATTGACCATATATCAGCTAACCATACACAGCTCTTATATATGCAGATAACTCCTCCTCCTAATACATGATTGGTAAATCTGCTTCATTAATAAAGCTGCACTTGAAAGCGCACATGGTTAATTTAAAGGGAGAAACCCTGATATAATATACATCAGTAATAATAATACATGTTGTCATGTAAAAGGTTAGTGAATTTGTAAAATCTACCGATTAATAATTAATTTATATATTTATATCCTCTTCGATATAAAAATGTCTTGACATCTATAATGATACAGTTCTCTCTATCAATAAACCTGAAATTGGGTGATATCGACTCCCCCTTACTGATTAAGATATACTGCACAGAAAGAATGTTTACCTCCAGGCTTTCGGAAGGGACCTTGACGTGGTACCTGGGCTTGTCCCATTTGGCTAAATGCAGTAACTAACTCTTCCATTTTTGCTTTTAATCTTAGCTGAGAGTTTGCAAGTGAGTGCTGGACTCTCTGTGTGTTGTATTAATTTGTTTTGTAATTTTCCCTATGGGCCTTGCACCCAGGTCTGTCTGGGGTTAACTGCCTGTGACTCTGGGGACAGCACAGCTTCCTGTGAGTGC
>CAJPDP010045263.1:0-13638 GCA_905336975.1 Bombina variegata variegata
CAATCACTTTTCTTGCAATCTCACAATGATTACAGCACTGTTTCAAAATCCTTTGAGGCTGAACTTCAGCTCCACAGAGCGCTGTATTAGCGAATCGCTGTAAAGTGAAGCGCTGTAAAGTGAGGTATACCTGTATGTACTAACAATTACCTCTAACTGTGCTGAAACCAAGTGCGATTATGTTAGAAATATTCAGACTTATAATAATACTATTTTACTCACTAGCTGTTATAAAAAGGTGAAAATGTGAACTTACTCAATCAAATTAGAAATAGCTTTCTCTATACAAATAGTTACTTCATAATAGATATATATTGTATCAAAGAAACATGAGATATATGTAGAAATATTTATTTATTAATAAATAGAACATATTCTTCTATGTGCAGAACATTGGAATGTGAAATATTCATATCTTCATGTTGAGTTAGCGAACATGAGAATATGCGATCGTTTTTGAGCGTGAGTGGGATGTTAGTGTTTTTTTTTAATCTATTGACTTCAATGGCAGAGTAGGGGAATGCGCACGCTATATTATAACTTTGGATTTTTGCGCTCTTCAGGTTAGCGTGAGAGCGAAAACAGTTTAATTTCAATTCATAATACAAGCGATCCGATGCGCAAAAAAAGCTTACTTCTAGCGCAATTAATGCTCGAGTTGGAGCATTAATTAGCACCCCACTTGTAATCTGGCCCAATATATGCCCAAAAAATACCTCTTGTTAAAATACATAGATAAGAAAATCTTAAATATGCAACAATTTCATATAACTGCTCAACAGAAAATACCTTGAATTCTAAACGATTGAAACCCACTTTTCATAGGGGTTGCCACATTCAGGGAACATATTCTTCAGCCTCCTACATTGACATTCAAACAAAATAATTACCTTGAAACAGAATGCAGTAAATGGAGAGTATACAATTAATATTTTAAATGCTGCAATACAACTCAACACAGTCAGTCAAAGCAACAAACCATAACATTCTAAAGGATCCTACTATATATGCAAATATGGTATAGAATCAATGCACTCCTTGTGACATGACATATTTTGTTGTAAAAACTAGCAATAACTACAACTGTAAGGGAATATTAAAGGCATTCTATTACTCTGTGTATTATATTCTGTTTTATATTAGGTGTCATGTTTGATTATCAATTGAGAAGGTTGAGAAATATGTTCCCTGTATGTGGAAACCTTTATGACAAGTTAGTGTTAATCTTTTATAATTTTAAGAGTCTCCTCTAGAACAGTTGAATTAGTTACTGTTAGAATTTACCTGAACATTGCTGAGTAGGAATCTACAGACATTTAGCACTCTTAAATGCACCTCTGCTATGAAAGCCTGAAGTGGGACAGGTCGACTAGAGAGGAGGAAGTCACAAGGGCTGGATAAAGTGCAGAATATAATCCAATGTCAGAGTAAGGAGTAAGGCAAGTTCCGCCAGGAAATACAACCAAAAAAACAGGGAAAGTTAGCACGCAATGTCAGGAATGCCAAGGTCAGCAACAAATAGACAGTCCGCCAGTCAACAATCTCAAACCGAAGGCCAAAGAATGCTCAAAGTCTAGGCCAAGGTCAGATAAGTATCAGTCTAGATAAAAGTCAAACAGGATGGAGCAGACACAATCAGAGTTATAATGGGAAGCCAGAGGTCAAAGAGCCGGTAGTCAATAGAAGGCATAAGAAAGGTAACGGGTAGCAGATTCAAAGGAACCAGGAACACCTAGACAGGTAACTGGAAGCTGGGTAAACTAATGACATCACTAGAATAACCAAGCAAGGAGTGAAGGGCTTTAGAGGCTTTTAAAGGGCAGTGTGTGATGTCATCAAGATGTACAGGGATGCCATTTGATTGGGTGCTAGCCTTTGGCATTCTTGCTAACTTCTTTAAATATTAGTTAGGTCTTAGGGGTGCAAGTATAGTTTAGTGAGCTTCCAAGTGCAGGAGAAGAGGAGGGAGAAGGGGATAGAGTGGCCAACACAGACTTTGGTTCCGATAGCACACCTGGATATAGCATGGTGGAAGCTGATTTGGATATCTGTGCTACAGGGCTTAGCACAGTCCTGCTGGATGAGCCAGACCTAGAGTTCAGTGCATACAGACTTGTTAGTGCAGTAGCCCATCAACCGTGTAGGTAAGAATAGCTCTGACAGTTACATACAGTACCTGTAAGTTTATTTTCTCTGTATTGTAGCAGCTGTTATTGTATGGGTTTTGTTTAATGCCTGTATAAATATTCAGTATGAATGACCAGAACAGTATGTTAAAATGTCCATGGTGGTTTTTTAATGTCAGGGTAAATCTAGTGATGTTTGGTGGCTTTGACTAATTAAAAAAAAAAAAAAAAAAATAATAAAACAATTATTTTCTTTTTCCTTTTTTCTTATGATAAATAATCTATTTAGCAATACTATTAATTCAGTGAGGATGGGTGGCTAGGATCCTGCATTCTAGGTTAGCTATAAACAGCCTTGCATACATGTTAGTCTCCATAGTTTTTTGGTCTTGTTAATAGAAATAGTCTTAAACAATAAATTCAGTCAGTTCTTAATTATTTCAGTACTGTTACAGATATGGGAGATATGTAAGAAAGCAAATATTGGTTCTATTTTAATTATTTGTGCATGGCATTGGATTCACTCAAAATCTTTTTTTTTTTTTTTTAAACCATTGTTTTGTCTCTTCTTAACTTCAAAAACCCTGCATAGCCAGATAAACAACTTACAAGCTAAAATTTGCCTTTCTAAGGGCCAGAATACAAGTGGCATTCTATTTAGGGCTTTCTCTTGCACTCAAACACCGCCAGAAGTAAACTTTTAACTCACGCAAGTTAGCGTTCGTATTACAAGTTGAAAATAAAATATTTGCATGCCAGCAAAAGTAAATGCATGCTAACTCATGACTCCAGATATCGCAACTGCTCTAACTTCTTGTTTCCATAGACATCAATGGAAAAAAAGAACACTTATTGCATGCAGTGAGGTCAGAGGCTGGTGAGGCATTGGGTATAATATGCCTGAGAAACACATATATAAACCCAACAGAGGTAGCTTAAATTTACAATAAAATTGGCAGGTTGCAGGTCCAATTTATTGTTGTTAAAAAAATTACTTCATTCTCTTGTTATCCTTTGTTGAAGGATATGCAGCAATGCAGAACTAGGTGCTAACTGAACATATTAAATGAGCCAATGACAATAGGCATTTATGTGCAACCACCAAGTGTTTAGTCTCTGTAAACAGAACTCATAGCCAAAGTAGAACAGCCATGCTTCCATGGTGTCTGACCCAAACCCAGCAGTAGTCAGGACCCTTAACAGGCCAAATATTCATTATTTCTAAACCATAGCACAGGTGAAATAATCAGCTTACCCAACAAATGATTATTTCCCCTGTGTTCTAGTTAAGATAAAAGGATATGAAACACACATTTTTTATTTCATTATTCAGATAGAGCATGGAATTTTAAGCAATTTTCTAATCTACTCCTATTATCAAATTTTCTTCATTCTCTTGGGATCTTTATTTTAAAAAGCAGGAATGTAAGCTTAAGAGCAGGTCCATTTTTTGGTTCAGCACCTGGGTAGCATTTGCTAATTGGCAGCTACATTTAGCCACCAATCAGCAAGCGCTACCCAGGTGCTAAACCAAAATGGGCTTCCTCCTAAACTTACATTCCTGCTTTTCAAACAAAGATACCAAGAGAACAACAAAAAATTGATAATAGGGTTACATATCCCTTTTAAGGGTCTTGAGAACTTGAGTTGTCAAACACTGATCTAGACCAAGAGAAAATGTGAACCTTGAAGAATCTGCTTTTCTAAACCAGTGCTGTTATACATACTGTGCTGATTTTAAGGGTTGAGCACTGGTGTGTTATATACGCTGCTGCACCAGAGAGTTGCTTGCTTTTTTCTGTTATACATAATACTAAAGATAACTTATTGGATGCGCCTTGAGTTTCCAAATAATTGTCACACAGTCTAAAATTCAGTTTTAAAATTCAGTTTTATATATATTCATAGTCAAAAAATGAAATAAAATCAATTCATACTCTTATATAGACCAATTAATAAAATATCCTTAATAACCTATAAGCAAAACATAAATAATGCATGAATAAATAAAATAAAATAAACTTTTATCATCATTTTAAATCCACATATAAATGTACAGTACATATAGAAATGCCCGGGACTTTATATAAAAAAAAACGATTATCTTGGAGGAGGATTATGGGCTCCTATATGCCTTATTGCTGGACCTGGACCGGCAGATGGTGCGCTGTTTCCAGGACATTTCAGACACTCCAGAGTTGACAATGAGAGGAGTGACCAGCACCGCGCTGCCTAACAAAGAACATGGAGACAAGCAGTCAGAAAAGGATCAGGACTACCCATTCGTGAAGTTTTCCCAACCTCCTCTACTGAGCAGCTACATTGAAGATTTAAGAGTCGCTCCGTCAAGCTATGTTAACCCACTCCTTACTGATCATTTTGCCATTACTGTGATCAGTGCTGCAATTCCGGAATGGGTCTCACAGAATGTGGAGGTGCGACAGACACCTGACTCCAATCCGTGCCTCATGACCAGGGAGGTACGTTAGTTTCATCTGACTCTGGCTCAAGAGAAGTTCACTGGCTACCATGAAGAATCAGATATACTGAACAGCGCAGCACAATTGGAACAGATCCCACAGAGTATGGAGGTCCGACAAATTCCTGGGCCCAAACCATCCCTCGCAGCAATACCGGGTTTGTTCTAATGCCTAACATTCTTCTGCTGTTGTACCCTATTTGTGCAGTTGTGGAGCAAGCTCTTGGTTGCTCTCCCGCAGATGAGGAGTCCTCATTTCTCAAATTCTCAAGCACAGGTTCTTACAGACTGGGCATTGGATAAACTTATTTCGTTATCCCTCATGAGTGGAAGGTCCTTACAGCTCTGCAGGGCTTCTCTATGTTTGTTTTCATGGGGACTTGATCAGTGTCATAATAGAGTTTAACACTTAGAGTTCTTCTCTAAGGGCCTCGTTTGATATATTATGTCTGTCTTTTACTTAATAATATGAGGTTGTTATACATAGAGCTTTAGCTAGGTTACTAGTGACATGAGCATACTAGTTATTGATACTCACTGTTATTAACTTCTTTTTTTTTAAGCTATGGGCAGGTGTTGTCTTATTATTAACTATTATCTGATTCTTTTTAGTTATGTTGTGGCAACCATAGAGTTCTTCCCTAAGAGCCCTTCCGGTTATGTTGCTTTTGCCCTTTAGTTAATAATTGGAGAATATTAGGCATAGAGTTTTAGCAAGGCCACTAGCAACAAGCATACTTCATATAATTGCATATGCCTTCAACATGAATCTCCAGTTGTATGCCAGTAGATACATTTTCTTACCTTATGCATTTGCACTATTTTCTGTTGACTGTTAGTTTTGCAATTCTCCTTCGTACATACCTTGATCTTATATAACACTAATAGCTTTTCTTTCAGGTAGTTATTATATATACTATATGTTTGTACACTGAGCTCACCTGAAGCACTTCGAGCTATGTCGTAATTTTATAAATACCTAGAGTCCCCAACTGTTAGACTGCAGGTTGTAAATAATACTTCGGAGCCCAAGCAATCCCTCAAGTGCTGGTTAAACTAGATTTCTATACCACCTCTCCGGTCTAGTGTATCAAACCTACATTGAGGCCCACACCCCAACATTTACCAAATGTACCTGTTGTGGAACATGGGCCCTATGCCTCCATAGCAAGGTTTATCTCCTAGCTGGGTTGTGAAGCATGAGTATGATCGCATCCCACTTGTATATAACACATCTTGCCTTTTAGAAGAGAAGCACCTTGGATTTCTATGACTTTAGAGAGGATGCATTGCTACAATGATAGCCCTATAGAAATACTGGCATATCCACTGCAGAAGCCTTAGGTTCCACAGACATTTGGTGTAAAAGGGTCTAAATAAACGGTCTTATATTAATTTAGTCTCAAGCGCGGCTCATTTTGATTAACTTGATGCTGTCCATGCCACTAATTCAAAGCCACCAGAATTTGTCTGAAAACCACTGACCTGTTGCATGATAGATTATTAGGAACTTACAGCTCTATAACTTTCAGAGATTTAACCTCCTATATAATTATATCTAGTTTTTTTTTGACAGCAGATAGTCAGCCTAGTTGCACAATATTATTTTCCTTGCAGTATACTACTCTTCAGTAGGACTTGTTGTTTTATTACTCTTCTTTGTATATGTTCCTTCTTAATAATGGGAGACAATGTAAGTTCTAAAATAATGATCCATAAAGCCCTCTCCGTACTAGTGATACCACCCATTTTCACTAAGATATTACATACCCAATGTAGAGACCTCAGTCTAGCAGCTAAAATAGAAGCTATATTTAGAGCCTTAGAATTGGCCTAGAAAAAGTGTTTATATTTTCATAGTTTAAACTTCTACTCCACTTTATGGATCATATGTTTATATGAGGAACAAGATATGCTCATAACCATCACCCTCACATCTATTTAAAGCTCTTTAGTATCACTGTTGCCAGCGGCCGAGGTAACACAATATCTATTGAGTGAAGGCTGAGGGAGACAGGTTAGTTAATGAATGTCATACTCTGGATCAGCGAATACTGGTACACCATTTACCACCTTAAAGGCTAGTGACTTTTTCAAAGCTCTTGCCATTGTTAATATGTAATGCTCTTTATATTTTCAAGTTATTACTATTTGGGCATGTATTTCATTCATAATGAGCCTATTATTATCTAGACACGCTGACTACTATTGAACAATCCCCTTTGCTGAGGTATGGATGTTACACTGGGGTCATTATTGTCTCACTGCTACTGTCTATGGGTCCTATGTACTTCTTTATTTACACGTATTTGATTACTATTTTTATACTCAAAAATTCAGAGGCCCAAAAATATTTAATAGCCTGTCACCCTAACTGGCTCCGCCCTCCTCCCCCCCTTTTTAACTTATTTTGAGTGGCACTTGCCCGCTGAATTCCCCTTCCCCAAAATCCATGAAGCCAACCCTCCCTTGCCTCAATATTTCTCAAATAAATATTCTAATATATGCTTTCCTACTGCAAGGCGGGGATAATTTTTAATCTTCATATTTTGCAAAAATACAAAACTGAAGTCTCAGCTTAGATAGTCCAAATTCCTTGCTAACGCTTTAAATAAATGGGCTTCATGTGCCCCTTCTATTTACCTTTACTGCCTAGTCAACCTTCTTGCTCTTCCATATCTCTAGCCAATTATGGCCTCTTTAATTTGATAATAACTGTCATCGTGTACCACTCTCTAAACTCATAAATGTATATTAGGTTGGCATAATTTGTATTGGTTGACTTGGCAATATCTCTGTAACAGCACTGTATACTTTTTTTTTTCATTTAAATATTCTTTTGTTGAAGATTATTATAGTGATAACAAATATATATAACATATAAGCATTCTGTTACATAACATATAATATTTCTATGACTGCAATGAAATGAGTTGGCCAAGAAGAGAAAAAAGAAATACCAAGGCTGCAGTCATACAATGAAATGGTTCAACATTTGGCATCAATTGTAACAATATCAATAGAACAGGAAAAAAAAACAAATAATAACAGTGTATATATAATTGAAATCCTCATTTTATATTATTTACCTAGCATAGTAAAGGTAGCTATTATTCTGGACCTTCCTGGCCCCACAAACTCTAATGAAGCTATGTAGCTACGAGGAGGACCCATTTTGTTAAATAAATCTTGAAATCTTGTGCAACTAGTTCTACTGGTTTATTATGAAAAGGACAATAGGGAGAAAGGTGAGAGAGAAGGAAGAGAGGGGAAAAAAGGGGGTTAAGGGACAGTATCAAATTAATGGAAGGACAAGAGGAGTCTAATTCCAATCAAGATCAAAAAAATTAGTTAAGGGGCAGTATCAAATTAATGGAAGGACAAGAGGAGTCTAACTCCAATCAAGATCAATCCATCTACACCATATTTCGTGATAGAAATCTAACTTGTCTAGGGATCTGAAGACATACTCTTCCATGTTTTTGATGAAATATACAATGTCTCTTACTTTCATTAAAGTCCGAGGGGACGATTGTTTCCAGTCTCTAGCTATATCTAATTTTGTAGCCATGAGTATATATGAAGTTAGGGCTCTATCAGCTTCAGGAAGGTTCGAGTAGCCGTGGTGCAGGAGACCCAAAGCCGGGCCCAAGGGTATAGACAGTCCCATGTCTCTAAACACTTGGACAACATCTCTCCATAAGCCTGAAATTTTAGGACACTCCCACCAAATATGAATATGTGTGCTGAGGTTTCCACAATTTCTCCAGCAGAGGGGAGAGGCAGATTGGTAATATTTGTGCAAGGTAACCGGAACCAGGTGCCATCTAGTTGTGACTTTGTAGTATAATTCCCACAAATTCGCACAGTGTAAGTATGTTTTGGCTCTGATTAACTCCCTAAACCAAATATCGGTCTCTATGTCTACTCTTAAATCTCTTTCCCACGCCCTGTATTGGCTATGTTTAGTCGGCTCAGTAGGGGATATCAACAGACTATAGTGAAACGATAGAGCTCCTTTAATTGATCTGCTAGCATTCCATCGCTGTTCCCACTTAGTGGGTGCCCGTACACACTGTCCTGACAAACCCCATGATCTAAGAATACTTATTAGTCTAAGAAACTCAAATTGGAGCGTGATAGGCAGAGAACATGCCATTACTATACAGCACAGAGATCGGGAGATCAGCAGTGTCTGCCCATGTTCTGAGGTGAGTCTGGGAAAGCAAAATTAAGATACTGCAAATTCTATATGCTGGCGAAGGGTGTGGCGAGATCGTTGTTATATGCTTTTTTAGATCCCAATGTTTCAGGGAATCTAAGATCAGTGGGTGTGCTATTTTTAATGTATGTCTCATATGTACTGGAATCCATGATAAATCTGATAGTAAGATACCCTTAGGTAAGAGTGATTGTTCTATTTCTTGCCATCTGTGTATAATTTCTTTAAAGCTCCGCCCCAAAATATGGGACAATCTAGCAGCGTCGTGATATGATAAGACACTGGGAGACGCCAACCCGCCCTTGTGTATTGGTTGTTGAATGATAGAGGAGGCTATTCTTGGTCTTCTTCCGGACCAAATGTAAGTGGTGATAAGACTCTGATACTTATTCAGAAGGGGTCTGGGGACGGATAGAGGGACACACCTAAACAGGTACGTCAATTTTGGTAAAAGAGACATTTTAATTGCCGCTATCCTACCAGTCCAAGAAAATTCCTTGAACTCCCAACTTTCTAAAAGCTTCCTGAATTCCGGTAAACGTTCTGAATTTTTTTTGGTAATGATTGTGTCGATGCTTGGGCTTAAATGTATGCCCAGGTGTTTGATGGAGGTGGGTGACCAGTGGAAAGGGTATATTTTTTGCAAATGATATATTTCCGAAGCCGGAATATTAATATGCAGAACTTCAGTTTTAGTATAATTTAGTTTATAAAAGCTACACTGTGAGAACTTCTCAATAACCTTGAAAGCCGCTGACATCGAGTGAGTGGGCGAGATGAGCAAAAGCATGATGTCGTCCGCAAAGAGAGCTATTTTGTGTCTGGAATCATGGAACTCAATTCCTGAAATATCATCATTAATTCTGATGGACTGAGCCAGAGGTTCAATGGACAAGGCAAATAAAAGCGGGGAAAGGGGGCAGCCCTGCCTAGTGCCATTTAATATATTGAATGATGCTGATTTGAAACCCGGTCCGCTTACTGTGGCATGGGGATTTGAATATAGGGCCTGGGTGGCCCTAATAAATTGATGAGGAATGCCGAACACTTTAAGTACCTCCCAGAGATAATCCCACCTGACCCTGTCAAATGCCTTTTCTGCATCGAGAGACAGGGCCAGGAAGGGGACGCACTGTATACTTTTTATTTGTCATTGTTTTTGGATGTATCTCCTCTGCTACATTTGTTTATGACTTCAATAAAAAATTGTTCTAAAAAAAAAAACGATTATCTGCAAAAAAAATGGTCTCTGAGCTTTCACATTGGGAGAGAAACAGATGTATATCCGTACTTCCTGTATGAGAGACAGTGATAAAATATCCAATTTACAGCTCCATTTTAAAGCTATTTTTAGAATGATACATTAACCCAGTCAGCTTGCTTCAAATTAGATTTGCACTTATCCCAGACCCTTCAGGTCTCACCTTCCATCCTGGAAAGAGTATGAGCTCCGTGAGGCTGTCTAGCTCCCACATTACCCACACTGTCCATGTGACCATCGGGGGTTATTTTTAATTAAAAAATGCCCGAAATGGCAGGTGCGGCAGTGCCTCACCTGCCTCCTATGACTACATGACCCTGATATATAAGAATATATATAGGTATATACAGATATATATAGAAATATCTTTTTAACAATACATAGAACATTTACCCCTATGTGAAGGACATTGCAATATAACATATTTACAGTAAATACACAGTAAAACACATTATTAGATATTGAAGTTGAATAAAAAGAAATGCTCATGTTTTCAGGTAATTGAGTGGAAAGGGTTCCAAAGTAGATATACATATGTATACATGTGTATATATGTGTTTATATGTGTATATACATACATATATACATAGATACACATGTATACGCTCGTATACACACATACAAATATTTAGAGATGTATATGTACTGTATGTATATATCTATCTTAGTCCTTACCATTTAAATACCTTGTCAAATACCATATACCTATTCATTCTTATGAACATTTCATTTTTAATACTTCTATGAATATTTTTTATTAGATACTTTATATGTGAGTGCAAGACTTTATTTTAATGTATTTATGTTGTGTTTGGTGCAACTTTTTATTTAGCCCTAACTCTTTACGTGAGGACTTCAGTCACTCTACCAAAAATCACAAAATGAGTTTGCGCTTTTACGGTTGCGTTTACTTTCAACTTGTAATATGAGTGGAAGTTAATTCCTTACAATAATTTCAATCATGCTTGCATACAAAATAATTAAGAGTCTTGACAGCATTTCTGTTCAGATATTTTCTGCCCACTTATGAGACAGAGGAAGGAATATTTATATATTTTAAACAGTTTATTGACATTATTAAGAGTGATTACCAGATGAAAACATTTTTTATAACCTTGAGAGAATCTTAAGAAGTACATTTCACAAAAGCATATTGAGATCATTTAGAGTCACCAAACAAAAAGCATTATAACCTTGAGAAAAAACACAAGAACTACCTTTCACAGTAGTATATACTTCTTTTTTATAATTTCATTTGAAACTATTATATTAATTAAATAATAAAATAATAAGCATTATAATGAAATTATTATATCTATTTGTAAAACATTTTCTTTTCAATTTGAAATAACTACCTTTATAGATTTTCTTTATATTAGCTAAAATATATAGCATTAAGAACATGACCAAATAATGTGCATGTAACGCTATCTTTATATGTAAAATTGGTGCATGGGAATTCCATATTCATTTGGGGAATTATTTGGTATTGCCAGGTAGTTCCGTAATCTACCATATTAAGAAGGCCAGTAGTGTCTTGTGTAAAACTAATAGTGAGTAAGTAGTAAGTAATAGTAAGTAGAAGGGGTATTATTTGCTAAACCTATAGCTTCTTTAGTACTTGTAGAAAAAAACAGAGCGCAAAATGGATTCAAGTGTAGATTTATTAGACAACAAATACACGCAAATAAAAATGTACTTACAAGAGGTGCATAAGTAAAACACCTTAAGTGACACAGAACTGCTGGAAAAGCCACGGAGAGCAGCTGGATAATGTCTCCCTTGCTCCGACTTTCTCTCAGGGGTATCCGGATCCCCACTGGAGCTGCGGTCGCTGGATTGGCAAGTTCCATTAGGGCAATCTGTGAGGATATCCCTCAGATGGGAACAGCTGTCCTAATAACCCCAATGCATTTCTCCTGGTTACCGCCGGGCTTTCTCAAGAGGATTTAATTATATGTCAGTGACCTAAACAGGTCTCTCTTATGAAGCCGTAAGTATATAGCTCCACCCCCAAAGGAGTGTCCGTGAAACAAGCGCTATTGGTTTACATTGAACTAATCACAATAAGCATTTCAGGGTGTGTGTATGGTGGTAACGTAACCAGAAAATTTACAAACTGTTTGTATTACTTTCACAAATAGAAACGTATATGCTGTATATAGTATAAGGAAGAATTTGATCTCACGTAACATTCTGCCTATACCCAATTGAGAAAGGGGACCTCAATAACATATTATTATTATTATTACATACAAGTTATGTGGGCAACAGATCACAGTAATATAATATAATTCTAAAAATAATAACAAATAAAGAATATTATACATTTCAAAAATCCCTAAATAGACAGCGTTAAAAACCAAGGCATTACCAATTAGAAAATATACAATAAATTACCATAGGTTGAAAGTTCTATAGTATTAAGTATAAATGTACAAAAAATCATCTACATATTCATTAAACCTCACTATAAAATATATATGTTCTTCAATATTTATATTCCAACTCAATATACCTAAAATTAGTTTCCCGATGTCTTTTTTCATATACATGTACAGTTGGTAAAAACATTGAAGGCACTCTACCACCATAGAATGAACAATTGATAGATACAACTTCATAATATGTAGAATTTGATCTCTATAAAAGGAATTCTATTCACACTGGACTAAATATACAAACATTAATCTAAAAAATCATCATTATGCCTAAAACTAAAAAACTAGTATCAATTCTAGATACATGTATTAAAATTGATAAGAAAAGCACTATATCAGTGTATAAAATAAATAGTTACAATGAAATATTTTTAGACCAAAATATAGACAGTTAATAAGTAGTTCACTATTTTTTATTATTATTTAATTTAAACTACATCCCCCATAAGATCATGAACTTTATAAATCACATATAAGCTGCCACATCTATATCAATGTTCATGCCCAATGGATATAAGGTTTTTAATTTATAGATTTAATAAGTCTCAAGCTTGCTAAGCTCCAATAGTCTATTATGTTTTGTTGGTGGTACCCAACCTATGACCTGTACCCTTAAATTGGCTTGGTTGCTGCTGTGGTGGTCCATAAAGTGTTTAGCCACACTATGTTTAATTAATTTTTCTTTAATGCTATAAACGTGTTCATTTACTCTACGTCTGATTTGCAGTTTTGTGCGGCCCACATACAGTAGGCCACATCCACACTCCAAAAGATAAACTACAAATGTAGATTCAAAATTACTTTTAAAGCCAATCTCGAAAGTATCTGTTTTATCTGAGATGTTAAAAATCTATTGACATAATGGCACATATTACATCTAGGTTTGGCACATTTTAATGTATCTTTCCAGTTTGAAAGCCAAGCTCCCTCCTGGTGACCAATGCTTTGTTTGGTTTTCAATTTACTAGGGGCTAAAATGTTTTTAAGGCTCCTGCCTTTTTTGAAAGTGAAGTGTTTTTGTCTTTTCTATAGCTGCATTGTGGCGGTGTTAGATACCATCCATGTAGAATTTTCAGATTTAACACAAGGTATTTTCCAGATACTGAGGA
>CAJPDP010045268.1:0-17068 GCA_905336975.1 Bombina variegata variegata
TCACAATGAAAAACTTGTAATCTAGCCAGTAGATTGTGCAGTAAAAATAATAAAAAAAGTCTGGACACTAAAAAAGTAAAAGTAGTCCAAGTAACATACTTTAATTGTATATCACTAGTGGGTGGCTGAAACATTCAAAGAATCCCCGAGCCTTTACCTAGTCAAAAAAAAGGAAGAAGAAATTTAGTTGACTTAAAAAGAGTTGAATTTAGCTAAACTGTCAGCAAATTTGATCTAAGTGTGCTTTGCCTTTTTTTAAATAACATTTTCAAGTCCTTCAGAATCTTCTTTGTAGCCAGCACACAAATAAAACCCAAATATATTAATTAAAGGGATATGACAGTCAAAATTAAACAAATATTTTAGACAGAGCATGCAATTTTAAGATCCTTAATTTACTTCTGTTATCATCTAATGCACTACTGGGAGGTAGCTAGTAGATTGGGGGCTGCACATATATGCCTTTTGTCATTGGCTCACCAGATGTGTTCAGTTAGGTCCCAGTAGTTCATTTCTGCATCTTACTTTAATTGGGGTTCAAGATTTATTTTTATACAAGAAATAGTGCATAAATAAAATGTTCTAACTCATTAGCACATTTTATTTTTTGAATGCCTCATGTCACCTCCTTGAAGATTATTCTTCTTACTACTCCTATTTTCATACTTATTCTAATAAAAATATTTACTGATTGCTACTTGTAAACAATCAGGATTGTGAATGGATGGGCTATCTTTCAAAGTCAAACCCACCCAACCCTCTGATTGGTTAAAGAAATGTAACATATGTACTAATGTTGTAAAGGAGTGAGAAATCTCTGACAACTCATTATAGTCCTACTACTATTTATTGTTCCTTTAGTAGATTGTGATACCTTTTAATAGCCCAACAAAAAAACAAGGTATGTTTAGTCCATTCTTCAGATGTAGAGAAAAACTTTTATCTGCATCTGAATAAGAGACCTGTGAGGTATTGAAAGCTTATGGAATAAAAAACCCTGATTTATTGGGTTATTAAAAGGTATCACAATCCACTAAAGGAACATTCTCTGCGGTACCAATACAGCAACAAACCTTTTTCTATTACTATTATTTATTGAGCCACAAGTAGCATGATCTCATTAAATAGCTGGGGGATTATTTTAGGTCTAGGGTGGTTCATTTTTTGGGTAGGATAAATTACTGTTAACTGCATTTGGAGGTTTCTTTAGGAGAATATTTTTAGTTACAGTTAGCAATGTTTTTGTAGTGAAGAATGAAGGTAAGGGTTAATTTGTCATGGAGGGGTCATGGTTAAGGTTAACAATTAAGGTGGGAGTTTTTATTGATTTTATTTGTAATCAGGTTGTCATGGTTAATTTGTAGAAGTTATTGTTGCACTGACAGTGATATGACTTATGCTTACACCTGTGAATAGATTTTGCTGCATGTGGAAGAGAGTGGATTGTGGTGTTAAATGGGAGTACAGGTTCTTTCTGTAGTAAAATGGAAGGTGTGTTTGGGGGATTTAAAATGTGGTATTATTCCCCTTTCAGCAGAAAGTAGAGGGGCTGCAGGAAAGAAAAACTCTACAGACCAGATGCTCTACACTACAACAGCCTATGTAATTATTTGTTTTGCTTTTGTGGGTAAATTATTTTGCTACAGAAATGTATTTTTGAGCTTTCACAGCAGAATTCAGAGATTATGTTTGAAAGACTAAGTGGTAGATCACATTTCAGTTGCTTCAAGGTTATTACTGACAGTTGTTACATTTACAACTACTGTACAATATAATATAGCCCTATAGTGGTTATTTTCTTGTTATTGATATATTGAATTTTTAAGAATTTATTTATAAATATTACTCCCCATGAAGACATTTTCTATATTGTAAAACAGCTTGCATAAAAAATATTAAATAAAGTAAATTGATTATTGCATTTATCCATCCTATATGCAAAATAGCAACAAACAAATTCAATTGCTGTGTATTATTTTACTGCTGAGTGGAAACTGGATGATATAAATTTAACATTAAAAATGAAAAAGACAATAAAACCACATTTAAACGAGCATATGCTAGCTGTATTACACTAAATTAACACTCATTATTTTTCATTCCTGGACAAAATAAAATTTTACTTTTTGCGTGCATCATAACTATCTAGTAAACATCATTTAACTATATCAGTATAATTTGCATGATAAATCTGTTTATGGGAAAATGAGTAAGTAACATATGGGCTTTAATATTTTTCTCATAAAATATAATGTGCTACCACATTTATGGTTTACACTACAATTGGATTTTCTCAACCTTCCTCTATAAGAAGAGTGTATTCATTTTACAAATGTCAGACCTATCAGAATAACTGTGATATAGAATTGTTATAGCTTTACATGGTCCTAAGAAAATAGATTATAATACTATGTCTTATAAGTCCGTGTGACATAATCCACTAAATGTGCATAATTTAAACCATTTTCCTTGCTAAATTCAAACCACAAAAAAACAAAGATTATTATTATCTGAAGGCAATTTGGGGTTCCCACTGGGATTCCTATTCTTGAACCCTCTTTTACCAAATGCCTTTCAACAACAAAGTACACCAGGATCACTATGCATGGCTTACATTACTGTATTCTTGCTTTTGAATCAAAAGAGCCATCAGATATGGCTGATTTCTGAAGACAGTTCACAATGTGAAGGTTTCATTTGCCCCCAGTGACAACCATCATCAGGAGGCATTTCAGGCACTGACACCAGAGCCCTAAAATTCACAGAATCTGAACATTTTGCCTTTGATTTTTAGACCGACTGCTGAGCGTTCACATTACAAAAGGCATCTGATAGGGAAGCTGAAAAGCACAAATGTGCCCGGAGAGGGGAATAAAGCTAAGACCTCAGAGATTATAAATGAGCACTGCAGGGATAAAATATAGATAAAATGAGGAGGAGGCCAAAGCAATTCTCATAGGAAATTAGTTAAATGATATAAACTATCTAGCTGACAATCAACACAATACATTGTCCTAAATTGTGTGCAGCATTGTAAATAGTCATGTGGCCCAGGAGAAAAGTAACATACTTATCATTATATGAAAAACTAACACACAAGGGAAATATTTCTAGTACAAAAAGTTATTCTCAATTATCTAAGTTGAATAAAGGATTTAATGATTACCCAATTAAAAAAAAAGCTTAGTATAATTTAGGATAAATCTTGTTTGAGCAACAGTATTATTGTGGCCAAATATAATGTATATGCAACATGAAAGATTGTTTAAATGTTTTTTTTTTTAAATAATGCAATATCCAATTCCCATTGTTTTTGTGAATCATGGGTAAAAAATAGAATGACAGAACAATGTTTGTTGTTCTCTTTTACTAATACACTGTATAGTACATACATTCAGATACAACATTTATCATGGCCAACAGGAAAAATAGACCAATAGGTTTCTATGGTTTATTAAAGAGACTTAAAGGACAGACGAGTGTTGGTTTAGCCTTTTTTGTTTGTTTGTTTTTGAAGCACACTTTGCATTGAAATGGTTTGCAATACCCATTTTAATGTATTTGGCAAAAAAAAAAAAAAAAAACTTGTTTAAATACAAATCATATCAAATTATTAAAGTGATACATGTAGATACTGTTTTCAAGCATTGATGTATGAATTTTCCATTTAACCCAGATGAGGCATATATTACAATAGTGCAGGGTTCTTTAAACCACGGGTCGGTACCCATTACTGTGTCGCAAAACACCATGTTGACTGGGTCTCAACTTCTGAGTGTGTTGTAGGAGAGTGTGTGTGGTGTGTGTTATATGAGATTGTGTGTGTGTTGTCTGAGAGAGTGTGCGTGTGTTGTCTGAGAGAGTGTGTGTGTGTTGTATGAGTGTGTGGTGTGTGTGTGTGTTGTATGAATGTGTGTGGTGTGTGTATGTTGTATGAGGGTGTGTGTGGTATGTGTGATATATGAGAGTGTGTGTGGTGTGTTGTATGAGTGTGTTGTGTGTGTGTGTGTTGTATGAGGGTGTGTGGTGGGTGTATGTTGTATGAGAGTGTGTGTGGTATGTGTGTTATATGAGAGTGTGGGTGGTGTGTTGTATGAGAGTGTGTGGTGTGTGTGTTGTATGATAGTGTGTGGTGTGTGTGTGTGTTATATGAGAGTGTGTGTAGTGTGTATGTGTTGTATGGGCGTATGGTGTGTGTTATATAAGAGTGTCTTTGGTGTGTGTGTTGTATGAGAGTGTGTGTGTGGTGTGTGTGTGTTTTATGAGAATGTGTGGTGTATGAGAGTGTGTGTGGTGTATGAGAGTGTGTTTGGTGTGTGTGTGTTATATGAGAGTATGTGTGGTGTGTGTGTGTTATATTAGAGTGTGTGTGGTGTATGTGTTGTATGAGAGTATGTGTGGAATGTGTGTTTTATAAGAGTGTGTGTGGTCTGTGTATGTTGTATGAGAGTGTGTGTGTGTTTTATTACATTTTACAACACTTTTAGTTTGACTACAATCAGGAATAAATTATGCACACATTTTAGTCAAGTTGCCAAAATTTGCAGCTATCTTGTATTTACTTCAGAAATATTCAGACCAAGCATAAAAAAGTGTTGCAAAGATATTTGATGCTATGACACTGGGTCTTGGGGATTTTTTTTTTTGAAGAACCCTGCAATAGAGTGTTTTAAAATATTATTATTTTTTATTTTTGAAAGACATAGCAAGACAAAGTATATGTTTTATGCATAGTAAATGTTTTAGACAACTAGTCACATTAAGTATGTAAGTAAATGTGTGTTAAAATTGCAAAATTAATGTAAATATATTGGTCTTTTTGAATTCCTGTTTTGTTGCCTCTAAAGCTGAGGCAGCTGATGTGTATTCTGCTTTGTTTGGGGTTTCATCAGGGATATCAAATATTTAGTTCTGTACAGTGAACATGTAAAATGTCTTGACAGTGTTGACAAATAATGTAGCCTTGCTATACAGAAAGTGTAAAAGCCTTTCTTTCCTGTGTCTACCAACAAAATCACCGGGGTTAAATGACAGTGCGCTGTTGGCTATTTGTCTGTCAGGAAGAGCTGTAAATTGCAGCTTGTCTCCAGGATAGTGTTTAGGCACATTTTGAGATTAATGGTTTTGCATAGACACTTTGGACTCCAAGTGATTTTGAGATGAACTCTATCAAGCAGACCTTTCTAATCCAAGCTCAAAGATTTGCTGTGCAGAATTTTATATTCATATCTTGATAGAAATCTAGCTACATTTCCATGGTACACTCAATGCTGTCTTTTGTAGATTGAGAAAAATATATTTTATTCTCCATACAGAATGCCACAATTATTTTGATGACCTGCCTATTTTTTTCATCGAATTAATTATCAGGTGAGCGTATTAATTAAAAAATAAAGTATTTCATTTTTCCTTAATTGATAGTTTAGAAAAGCAGCTGTACAGAGATCAGGTGTTATATGTAAGTGGTAAAGCCAGTCAGCACAAGTAATTGCTAAAAACAGGAAGGATGTTTGCAGACAACATATGCTATGCTTCATTTGTTTTCATTTGCTGAAACTCAATAGTTACTTACAACTGCACTTAAGGTTTCACAATGAAATCAAGAATGTACAAGGAAGAAACATGGGCACATTTTCAATATATGGTGAAAAAACATGTTGTTTAGTTAGCCAAGCAGTATATATACAAAATGAAGTGCAGCAATACCAAGTTAACATATGTGCTCCCATGGAAATAAGGCAGCAAATGTGTTTGTAATTAATTATTAAAGGGACAGGAAACCCCCAAATTCTTCCATGATTTGGATAGTACAATTTTAAACAACTTTCCAATTTACTTCTATTATCAACTTTGCTTAATTCTCTTGTTATCCTTTGCTGAAGGAACAACATGGCACTACTGGCAGCTAGAGGAACATATCTAGTTAGCCAATCACAGGAGACAGATGTGTGCAGGCACCAATCAGCAACTAGCTCCAACTAGTTTAGGATATTTGCATATTCTTTTTCAACAAGGAATACCAAGAGAATGAAGCACATTTGAAAATAGATGTGAATTTAAAATTGTCTTAAAATGACATGCTCTGTCTGAATCATGCAAGTTTAATTTTGACTTTCGTATCCCTTTAAAGGGATAATATAGCCATTCTTATAAATGCATTGTATGTTTCAGCAGTTAAGCACTGTGATGCAAACAAAAGAATTGTTTTCAAATTATTTAAAGGGACAGTAAACAATATATTTTCTTGCATTTTCTGCATTTCTTTGAAATATAGATAGGCATAACAAGCATTCTTCAGATGCCTTACCACCCACTCCATAGATTGGAATATGACTTTTGCAGTCAGGAGAATGCTCCAATTAGAGTCGTAGGGATGGACATCCCAGTATATGATTGGCTATACCATTTGCCTATGTTTGGATGGGGTCTGGTGGTGTAGAATTTATTTTTATTTTTTTACACAAGGTGTTAAGGGACATAGGGAAATGGAATTAAAAGTGTTGTAGAAAAATATTTACTGTCTCTTTAACGCTATTATTTCTCAGCACAAATTTACAAGGTTACAAGAACAGTTATGGGACAGATTCATTGAAAGCAGTGCAATGTATGTTCCTGGAGTTTTGCTAATTTAATAAGTGGTAGTAAACACTTCTTTGCAGCACAGTGCACTTGTTGTAGTGTTGAGGAAGAAACTAAGTACACAATAACATCGAATTGCTAACTGTTAGTCTACATAAAATTATATATGACTATTCTTTTAAACGGACATTAAACTGCTGGGTTCAATTCCAGCAGACTGATACTCACCATGCTATTAATTTTACTTTAGTTCTCCTTAGAGCTGTTCTGTCATATTGAGCTTTTACATGTGCTCTGCTTTTTCATGCTGTGTGTTGCCATCTTGGAACTCACATATTCTTACACTCTGTTGACAGAAGTAATAAACATTAAAAGATCAACAATGTTTTCAGCTTCTTTATAGCTTTATTGTGCACACACAATACTAAGTGGGAGGTTTACCATTTTTACACTTCTGTACACAGTAGAAAAGTCACATAAAAAGGCTTTATTAATAATATAAAGCAATGCGGCCACTACAAAAATGTAATGCTTCTGTATCATACATGCTAACTTGAAGTGTACAATACACCTGTCAAACATCCAGCACTGTCACTGATCTGTAAATGTGAACTGCTTCTGTCACAGTGGAACAATACTTAAAGGGACAGTCAACACCAGAATTTTTGTTGTTTAAAAAGTAAGATAATCCCTTTATTACCCATTCCCCAGTTTTACATAATCAACACTGTTATAGAAATACACGTTTTACCTCTTTGATTACCTTGTATCTAAGCCTCTGCAAACTGCCCCCTTATTTCAGTTCTTTTGACAGACTTGCATTTTAGCCAATCAGTGCTGGCTCCAGGGTAATTTCACGTGCATGAGCTCAATGTTATCTATATGAAACACATGAAATAATGCCCTCTAGTGGTCAAAATGCATTTAGAATAGAGGCAGTCTTCAATGTCTAAGAAATTAGCATATGAACCTCCTAGAATTAGCTTTAACTAAGAATACGAAGAGAACAAAGGAAAATTGGTGAAAAAAGTACATTGGAAAGTTGTTTAAAATTACATTCCCTATTTAAATCATGAAAGTTTTTTTTGGACTTGACTGTGCTTTACGCTCCAAAATGACAGTGTCAAATATAAAGATGTAGAACTTGACCAACTGACACCAGTTAACAAAACAAAAACAAAAAACACATCTTTAAAGATAGCTGCTATCACATGAGTAAAACAATGCCATGATGAAAAATATCCATGCTACTGAAATGGTGGGCAGCATTAAAACGCCCCTTTAAAATTTCACTTATTGTAAAATGTAGCCATCTTTAATTCCACCAACTTTCTTTTAACACGGCTGGCAACCACTAGGTTATCTAAATTTATAAGGCACCATGTAGCAAGTGTTGAAGCTGACAATTTCCAGAGCAGTACAGTTAAGCAGGATGTCACCTTCCTATGATTTCAGCATGTGAAAAAGTATATGACAGCACCCCCTGCTTCTGTTTTCTTACTGATATATCACAGTGACATGCCATGGTTTGTCAGATAACTCAACCTACTGGGTGCCAGCAATAGCTACAATAAGGCAATGGTGTGAAAGGCCTACTTGGCTACAGCAACTGTTTTTTATTTTGATATATTTCTGTTAAAATATCAATAATTAGCTGTGTAACAAAAAACAGATGTACAACACTGTATACTGGCCCCATATTAGGATATTAAAGTGGCATTAAAGTCATTTTTTGTATGAATGCATCAGAAACAAACCACAACATTGCCAAAAGAAATCTTCAAAATAAATGTTGTAAATTAAACTCCTATTGTTTTACAATCCCAAGACAAACTTCTTGAAGAGTCTCTTAAAAAAAAAAATTATAATAAAAACGTCATAAAATGTGGAGTGGAGCCGACAGCTGGCATGAGGACGGCATAACTCCGGAGCTCCGCCACTAAAGCCCTAAATAAAACAATTTATCCTGGCTATCCAGCTCCAAATCTTCTTCTAATAAGTGGGAACAAGCACCTCTACCCTTCCCCACCATTTTGGGACGAGATTCTTGCTTTTTGAAAAGCCTAAGACTGACCACACCAAGCTTTGCCGGATCCACTAGGTCACAAAGACTACTGCATCAATCCTGCCACCTGGATTACGATCCACCGACCCACTGCAAGTATTGAGTAAGGTGCATTCACCACCCCCAGCAACCGCACTACTGCCAGCACACTCCGGTGGCAAAACAGAGGCCCCACGCTCCGGTCTGGATACCAGTCGCAAATTTAGACAGCAGCTTGGGCCTAACACAGATCGTGATCTGGAAACCAGTAAGCTTACAAAGCAAGCAACTGACACAGCCTATCTCCACTAAGGTCTAGTCCTTACTCCACCTCACCTAGACCACTTTTGTAGCAGCTTAGCTCCCGATTTTACCCAGAAATGTAATAAACCCTCCAACAGCAACTGGCTTCATACCACTGTTCCCTAGAGCTAAGGTAACCTGAGCAAATATTTATATATTTCAGGGGCCTGACACACTACCTCAATCTTATTTAACTTAGCTCCAACACAACTACAATATTGCTGCCGGCTAGTGAGGCCCAATAATTTGCACAGCCTGAGGCCCTGTCTGGCAAAAAGGACAATCTGCAACTCTGCCTAACTAAACTACTTATTCCAAGCAACAGCACTTGCTGCTGAACCCAGCTCAGCTATTACAGGCAGATAATCAATATCCAAGCTCTCCATAAAGCCACACGTTCAATATAGCTAATCCACCCCAAGACTAAAACTCCTTCTATCACCTATACACATACAAATATACTCATATATCAACTATTATGGCAACCAAACAAAACCTAAAACAGGACAAACTTGTGAAACCTGCGTCTGGAAAAACACTTACTATGTCCTCATTCCTGCAATGCTCTGACCCAACAGAAATTTCTCCTACCAACCACAAACAAAGAGATAATCCCTTAACAACTTCCACTCAAGACTCACAACCCTGCAGATCTCAAGTAGAAGATTTACAAATCTCAGCCTCTTTTGCATAGTTTACCCTCAAAACAAGATATTGCAGACATAGTCCGCTCTTGCATAAGAGAGGAATTAGCTGAAATGTAACAGGAAATCCACACACTCGGCTTTCAGGTTGAATCTTTAGAAAGTAACCAAAACACCATCAAGGAAGATATCCAGTAACTAACAGATCTATACGTTTCCCAGCAAGAAACTATCCTGTCACTCTAAAGTTAGAAGACCATGAGAACCGTAGTAGGTGCAAAAACCTATGAATCAGAGGAGTACCTGAATCAGTGTTACCAAGAGACTTCCCAGTCTACCTCCAAAAATCTGAAGGATCCATCTTTTCCAGAGAATATACAATGGGTCAGAGTGCATAGAACCCTAAGACCTAAGCCTCCAGACTCTGCTCCACCAAGAGACATTGTGATCCGATTCAAAAACTTTCAAGAAAAGCAAATGCTCTTAAACCAATCAAGAAAATATCAACCTGTCCGTTTCAGAGGAAATGTTCTACAGTTTTTCCAGGACTTATCGACCAGGACCCTACAGCGAAGGAAGGTATTTCCACTGCTCACCACCTTATTGCAAAATAAATGAATACCCTACAGATGGAGCTTTCCAACACACATCTGGACTATCAGAAACAGTGCCCATCTCATTTGCAAATCCCCGGACGATATCCATAACTTCTGCTCCACGCTTGGACTCTCACCCCCCCTCCGATTCCCCCTCACACACACCCTCCTCAACTACCGCACCCAAAAGATCGTGGCACACTGTCACTTTAAAAAAGAATACCCCACCAGCTGCCTCACCTAAGGGAAAAATTGACTCCAGCCCCACATCTTCAACTCACTCATCCTAAAGATCCATCTTAGAGACGTTGAAAACTAAACTGACCTCCAGATGATGTCCCTTCCAAGGATAGGCAAGTAAATGTAACAATTACTCCACCCTCAGATTATGTATGTCACAGACACTTATTGTTACATCCTTTAATCTTGTTTAGAATCCAGATGGTTCTTAAATTTCTCTTTTTGCTACCTATTCCATTCTCCCCTTATCCCCCACCGCCCCCACTCCTTCCCCCTTCCTCTACCCCCTTCCCTCCCCCTGACCAGGATATTTTGCTCTACTTATATGACAACATGTCTTTGTAGATCCATGAAAAATAGGGCTAGTAGTGGTAACACCCCCTAACCACTCTCACTTATGTCCTACAATAGGAAGAGAGACTTTTTCTTTCCATTTTTGTTGTCATGTTTACTACTGTTATGCTATTCAAAATTGTTTACTACCTTGATTGTTATTTACTCTGTACTCAACATTTTCTTGCAGGAAACACACGTCCACCCAAACAATGTAACACCACAGCATATGTCTCCCTTACTTATCACACTAACAAGATAAACCAACAAACACCCACACATACAAATGCATAAGCCAATCGACGAACATGTGCAAACATTAACCCTCTTAACACAAAATGCAAAAGGACTAAATTCACCCCAAAAAAGATCAAAAGCCCTCCTAGACTTAACAAAGAGACAGATTAATATTTTATTCTTACAAGAGACTCACTTTAGATGCAACAGAGAACTAAAATACTTTTGCAAAACATTCACAATCCACTATCACAGCTCTGGCACCTCCAAAAAAGGCGGAGTAAGCATCCTCATCAACAAATCACTTCCCTTCAACCTCATCCAATCCACAAAAGACTCGGATGGGCGATACCTAGGTCTAGTAGTCTACTCTATGGCAGGCCCATCACACGGGTAAATATATATGCTCCAAACACCAAACAATCCCCTTTTTTTAAAAAAACATTCTCATAGCTCTAACCCAAACATAAAAATTTCCAAAAAAGACTTAAACACACTATGGACAGGATTAAAGAACATTAAGCTATTTCGGCCGTGAATTGCAAAATATCCTGGCAAAATACATCTTCAACACCATACCAATGGAAATTGGATGAAAACCTACTAAATAGTCCAGACACAATAACTAAACTGAATACTGTTATTGAAGAATTTTTCAGACTCAATATTCATTCTGTAGACAACAAATACTCCCTCTGGGAGGCACATAAGTGTGTACTCTGAGGAGAATTGATCAAAATCAACGCCCAACACCAGAAACTACACTGACAATCATACAAAGAACTATCAGACACATTTGCTCGTCTAGACTTAGCCCATAAATTATCCCTAACAGACCCCCTAATATCCACAGACCTACAAATGGCTAGACATGCATTAGACAGTTATTTACAGATCGAATATCAAACACTACACTCCAAAACAAACAGCATGTTCTTCTATGAAAGTAATAGATCAGGCAAACTCTTAGCTAGAGCCCTGAAAAAGAAAAGACTATAATCACACATATACGAAATTCAACACCCCATCTGCCCAACTACTCTCAAGACAATGAAAGACATCCTGCAATCCTTCCATGACTAATACTCAACTCTTTACAATATCCCCAAAAATGTATCAACACAGAACCTTCTATCGAACATGACAACCTACAGATCAGCTTCAAAACCTCAATAGACCCATCTCCCAACAAGAACTACTCGCAGCTATTAAATCACTCAACAACGGGAAAAATCCAGGCTCTGATGGTCTATCTGGAAAAATACTATCAGATATTTTCCCCACTCCTCACACCACACCTGACCCAACTTTTTAATGAAGTGACCGATAACAATCCCTTTCCACAATCTATGCTAGAAGCACAAGTAGTTGTGATCTCTAAGCCAGGCAAACCACCAACTACACCCGCAAATTTCCACCCAATATCACTCCTAAACACAGACATCAAACTATATGCCAAATTATTAGCCTCCCATATCAACACTATCTTGCCAACCATAGTCCATCTCAATCAAGCCGGTTTTACCCCAAATAGAGAAACCAAAGACAACACCATCAAAATTCTACACCTTATGGTATATGCCAATACCCGCAAAATTCCCTCTGTGTTCATATATATGGACGCAGAAAAAGCCTTTGATCGGCTAGATTGGCTATTCCTGTGGATAACCCTTCAGAAGTTCTGCTTTGATCAGACCTTCATAGGTAAAATCTTCTCCCTGTACAATATCCGCAAGCAAAAACCAAACTTAATGATACCCTATCCCACCCCTTCAATATTTCCAATGGTTCAAGACAAGGCTGCCCCTCTCCCCCATATTGTTCGTCCTTGCCATGGAAGTTCTGGCCTCCCACATTAGAAGCAACACTAATATTCAGTGTTTCAGACTTGCCCAACATGAATATAAAACTACTTTATACGCAGACAATCTCTTTCTCACACTCACAACCAATCTTATCAATTCCCCCTCTCCTTCAAACGCTCGATACCTATGGCAACTTCTCCAATTTTAAGATCAACATCACCAAATTGCAACTATTGCCCATATGACTCAAAGATAATGAACATTTTCACACCCAGCAGCATTCAATCAAATATTTAGGAATTCACATATCCCCATATATGAATAGGTTACTAAATTCAAACTTTAAAGCTATATCCTCCATGACACATTTCCTTTTACATACCTGGAGCAACAAACCACTTTCATGGCTAGGCAGAATCAATGCCATTAAAATGATTCTCCTCCCTAAATTGCTTTACCTCTTCCAAACCCTTCCCATTCCAATACCAAAATTACTAATCCACAATCTCCAAAAATCTATTTTTTCATACATCACCACTGCCACACTCTACTGCCCCAAAGAACTTGGTGGACTGCCTATTCCAAACCTAACTTACTATAGATTAGCCTCTTTCCTCACTAGGATTGCTAACTGGTGTAAACACTCGATACATAAGGAATGGGTTCTATTAGAACATCAATTAAGCAAATGCTGGTTACCTCTGCACAAGAGGAACCTACCAAAACAACTTCCAATAACCAATACTGAAACATTCAAACTATGGGACACACATGTCAAAAAATGCCATCACAATTCAACAATACCCTCTCCGCTGACCCCCTCATAGAAAATCTAGACTTCCCTTTTCAACAGCCCACCCAAATGATCTTGACTCCCCATGTGAAAAAATCTATTCCTTGTCATATACTCATGCAAAATGGGAAACCCAAACCCCAACTGGAAATCATGGCAACAAATATGAAAACTGGTTTAGATATAACCAACTGACTGACTTCTTCATAAGACATCCCAAAAAGTCCCAAATTTCACATCCTCTAACCATTTTTTCATGACATTTTAAATAAAGGCCTTTTATCATTTGCATACCAACTACTCATGCAATCTTACACTACCTCACTTCCCTCCTATGTACAGAAGTGGGAGACAGAAATCGACAAACACCTCCCTCACAAAGAATGGCTCAAAATCTTTTCCTCTATGACAAAATCCTCCTTCTTTATATACATCATTGAGATGAATGCAAAATTCCTCTATAGGTGGTATTATACACTATCCTGCTTACACACCATCCTCCCAGCACTCCTGTTAGAGTGCTGGTAAGGCTGCAGAACAGAATGCACCCACACACACATATGGTGGACCTACCCCATTGCAAAAAACTTCTGGACATCCATCAAAAAAGAAATAGAAAAGGCCCTATCCATATCTCTTGAATTAGATATATGGCTTTTTCTCTTCAACAAATTATCCCAAATAAAATGCAAGTTTAAACTCGCAATGTTGACCATCATGGTTAACTCTGTGAAGAGACTGATACCAAAGAATTGGAAATCAAAAACCCTCCTATCAATTCCCACCTGGAGAGAAATTACCTCTCAATCCCTTGCATTAGAAAAATACCACTATACACAAAACAAACAGATAGATGACTACCACTCTATCTGCTTCCTTTGGGAAGAATATATAAATCTTTAGAAAACACCCAGATAAGCCTACTCAAACTACTCAGCACACCAAATAGATCCAATAAAATATAGTATTTTTTTATTTTTAATGATACCATATATGCAAATATGGGAATAATGTGAAAGGTACACAACCCATCCTCATTCAGACTTGCATACAGCACATACACACTACAAACAAATGCACCACACTTATTTCCCTTAGGCGTCCCTAGGGGGAAAAAAAAAAGTTGTCATCTCCAAACTATTCACAGTTCAAAGCACAGGGGCTCAAGAAGATACTTTGTAATCCACATACAGTGAAACAATAGATGTAACTTGATTGAAGTTTGTTAAAAAGTCCAATCCCCAGCTGATCTAGTATCAAATAAAATGCCGTATAGAAAGTGCACTCCTCTCCTCCTGAACCTTACACACCACAGGTTAAAGGTGTATAACTGAGCACTGTTATGTATTAAATACTTCCCATCATAGATATACGATATGTTGTATCTTAAATAACAGCACCACAGCACTGCACATAAGCCTCTGTAAACAGCTTGTGTGGATATGGTGTATAGTATAAAGTTGGTAGCAAGAGTGTCAGCTATGGTGTATAACGCACCCTTAGGAACCATTTAGGTGTCTCGATCCATAGAGAGATAAGGGGTTATACTTGCATTTCCTTCTGTTGATCCTCTAAATGTGCCAGTCCACTTCTTAAAGTTGGAAAGTTACCACAAAAGTCCCATAAAGATAAGCTCAGTGAGCGGGATGCTATACACCAGTGATCCACTCCATAGGCAGGTTCAGTCATCTGGGTATAGGAGAAATACTGGCAAGAGAACCCGTTAACACAGAAGGTTTGGGATATACCACCTCGGTAACACACTGACACGTGTTTCTGGGCTCTGCCCTTTTTCAAGGAGTATACTTCATAATAGTGTCCACCTCCTTATATAGTTCATATGCGCTATTTGATTGGATAGAAAGAGACACACCTTTCATACGTGAAAACCATCCACACAATTCTTTAACCTATACACTGTGAACAATATTAGAATACACTTTATGTACACATAGGGGAATTTCCTAATATTAATCTATATACAGCATGAGCATGTGTCGAAAATGTCTCTACTGGACTCATATTTGTTTGTATAGACAAAGATCACTAAACCTCCAATTCCTGAATGCAGTAATCCAAATTATTCAATAGACCAGAAGTATAATTTAAACATAAAAAACCATCATCTCAGTACGACCTAATTGCAAAAGCAATCATAATCTTAGAGGAAACCTATATTTTATATGGGGAGATCCTGTTTTTGGAGCACACACAGAATAGCTATACAAAAAAAACCCAGGGAATGTCTCTGTTCAGCCCCCTGGCAGCTAGGGTGTCAAGTATCCTAATCCATTGGGCTTCCTTTCTAAAGAGAGTCTTTTGCCTATCCCCCCTCTTCTAGGAGGTGGTGCATCGTCAACAATTTGAAACCTAAGTTGACTCTTATTATGTGAATGGGTCATAAAGTGATGTGCAATGGGGGCATCTAAATCTTCATTGCTAATGGCTGCCTTATGTTGTCTAATGTGATCCCTAACACTCTGTGTGGTCTCACCCACATACGCCAGCCCATATGGGCATTTAATTATGTACATTACGTAACTTGAGTTACAAGTATATGTATTCTTGATCATAATCTTACATCCAGTATGGGGATGTGTTACATAAACACCTTTAATAAGGGAATTGCATTGTGCTCAATTATAATTTTTTAGCAGGGGTGGGGTCAGATTTGTGGAACCCAAATCCGCCCTCACAAATTCATCCCTGAGGTTCCAATTCCTTTTATAAGAAAATAGTGAGGGATATTTAAATACTTCAGATATTTGGGGATCCTCTTCTAAGTACCAGTGTTTTGATATCATAGATCTTAATTTCCTACTGTGTAGGCCATATTGAGTGACCAAGGGAACAGAAAATTTGTGGTCAGTTCTTTGTCTAGGAGATAACAGGGTTTGTCTATCTGTTGTACTCTTGCCAAATTGTCTAGGACAACTTTCTCAGGATAACCCCTGGCCCTGAATTTATCCGCCATCTGGTCTAGCCTAAGTTGAGCTTTTATAGGATCTATGACGATCCGCTTAGTTCTTAGAAGTTGGCTATAGGGTAGGCTTTTAGTCATTTCTGGTGGGTGAAAGCTATCAAATGACAATAAGTTGTTCCTGTCTGTAGTTTTACTAAGAATATCACACTCTAGTGTGTCTCCTCTTTTGATGACCATTGTGTCCAAAAAGTTAACCTTCTCTGTATTATACTCCATAGTAAATTTCAGGAAGTCCATTTTAAGATTTAAACTGTCCACAAAGGAATTTAAAAAAAGTCTCCTGTCCATACGAAGAATATGTTGTCTATATATCTGTACCAACATAGTACACAGTTTCTGTACATACCCTTCATATAGACAGTCTGCTCCTCAAATCGTCCCACAAATAAATTTGCATAAGTGGGAGCGACATTAGAGACCATGGCTGTGCCCTGGGTCTGGACATACACCCTGTTCCAAATTATTATGCCAATGATATCTTTCTCATTTACCTAAATAATTGATGTAAACA
>CAJPDP010045275.1:0-13055 GCA_905336975.1 Bombina variegata variegata
ATGTATGTATCTTTATGTTAAAGCTTTTTGCATGCCTTTTTTTTCCTGAGACCTCATATATTTGAGCCCTTATAACTATTTTATACAATTTTCTTCATTAATAGTTTTATTAAACAGTGTTATTATGAGTATAACTGTACTTTTAAATGTATTTTTGATGTGCTTTGTGCAACTTTGTCTCGCGTAACAGTTAACCAGAGCTCTGAAGTTGCGCCATTCTGTTAAATTCAATTGCGCTCATTTACCTTCAACTGGTAATATGCACGCTACATCCGATGCACTCAAAGAGCTGCAATAAACCCCTTTTCTCTCACGCGTAACAGCACCCTACATATAATCTAGCCCATTATTGGCAATACAGTGTTGTGTAGATTAAAACACAATATTTATTTATAAGACAAAGATTAAATAATATATCATAATATCCACTAATATTTACAATTTATAGTTAAAAAAAAGTTAATTTAAATGTCTTGAAACTAGTCATGAATATGTTATAGGGTATGTCAATATTATATACATGCTATTGTTGAGGCTACATGTTAAGAAAAATAATATATATGTTGATATTGTCCATGATGCTTTCTCTATTTTGAACACAAATATGGCATAATAGGTCCCGGAGTCAGACAAAGGATATCATTATTGCCTGGAGTTACACTGCAGGAAATTCTAAAGCTGAGAAAATCTGTGGACCAGAAGAATAATAATTCATTTTTATGATGTTAAAAGGACATAGTGCTTAAAATTTTTCTAAGATGTCTTTTAAAGAAGAGTTAAACATGTTAAAATATCTTTTTTTGTTGTTAGATTAAAAAGATGAAGTGTAGTTTAGCAAATTAAAATACCCCCCCCATATTTTTTTTTTCTTTATATTGGCCTAAAACCTAGACAATACTTACCAGGTGAGATCTTCTTTCCAGAGGGGGCATTGACATAAATAACCATGCTCCTTTTACCTATATAACTCTCACTTGAGCTCCCATCCTCATTCCTAGTTCTGGACAGCATAGGTACACAGAAACAGTTAAGAGTGGGAACCCTGTTAAGTATTATCTAGGTTATAGGCTAAGATATAGAAATTTCAGTTTTTAGGATTTAATTTCTAATTGTCTTGGCCAACTTATCCAATACTTAACAGATGAGAAAATATCAAGCAGTATATCTCAAGAAGAATAGGGAATGGGAAAGAGAAAACAAAAACAAATGTGAATGAAAAAATAGAGAAACAGAGCTCAGATTTTCCTTCCAAATTAAGCAGAAGATGAAGACATCCAACTCATAATGTTATACGAATGTGTGCAGGGTTTTCCATGCAGCTGCTTGACAGATACCTGAAATAATTGTATTATTTGTAAATACTAAGGATGTAGAGAATGTCCTTGTGGAGTGTGCCCTGAGCCTAGGAGTAACTGGTAAATAATTAAACTTGTAGATCTCAGAGTTACATTGTGTAATCTTAGATTAAATAGTTGTCTTTGGAGGTTGACCTTTTCTATTCCTGAGAGAAATAACAAACAATCTATCTCTTCTATTGAATTTTTTAGTCTTAACATAATTATGAAGACATTGTACCAGATCCAATGTATAAAAAGATGGTAGAACAATCTCTTTAGAGGAATGGAAGTCTGAAACCACCTTTGGTAGGAATTCCAGAACTGTTTAAAGGATAACTTTATCTTGATAAAAAACCAAGGAGGGTTCTTTCACTGAAAAAGCTTGTAATTCTGATACTCATCTTGCTAAAGTTATTGCTACCAGAAACATAGTTTTCAAAGTTAAATTCCACAATGATGCTGATTTCAAAGGTTCAAAAGGAGCTATCACCTAGATACTAGAGGTAAGAGGTAAGTCCCAAGCAGAATCTTGACAATTGCACGAATATGCTCCAGGGCTTGAAAGAACTGGAGTACAATGGGATGCTGAGCCCATCCGACTCCAGTCATTGCAGAAATTGCTTATACTTGGACTTTCAGACTAGAGGTAGAAAGGCCTTGTTCATAACCGTCATGTAGAAACTGAAGTAACTGAGAATTCTGAACATCTTATAGAGGAAACCTCTTTACTGACATCCAAGTAGAAAAAAAAACTAAATTCTATATTATGCTTTTGAAGTAGAACATTTTCTTGCTTGTAACAAAGTCTGAATAACTAGAGGAGGAATGTTCAAACTGCTAAACCTTACCCACTCAGCCATTCCACCAGATGCAATTTGTGAGGACAATGATAAAACACTGGACCTTGGCTTAGGATGTCTGGAATTTCTGGAAGTAACCAAGAAGGCTGAACAGTTAGCTGAAGCAGAATATGGAACGATGGTCATCTTGGCCAGTAAAACACTGTCAGGTCAAACATCTCTTTCTCCTTCCCAATTCTGTACAGGAGTCGTGGAAGTAATGCCAGCAGAGGAAAGACATTCCCAGATGTACATCCTGGTTCTGGGCAAACGCTTCCATCCCCAGACTGCTCAGTGATGGGTACCTGCTGAAATTTGCTTACTTGATGATTGTGATGATCTTCCATGATGTCTATTTCCGGAAAGGCCCCTTCTCCTTGTGACCTGAAGGAAAACATCTTTCTTTAGATACAACTTTGTTGAACAAACCTTCTTTCTGCTCAGAAAATCTGCAAATATGTTCTGTGGTCTTGGTCTCCTGTAAGGGTGGCAAAACAGGTCCCTGCAATGCTGCCAAACTGAATTCTTACTTGATATAGGAAACCATTGTCATATGATCTGACATAATCCATACTGACTGATTTTGAAGTATTGGATAAAAAGCTTGTAAGGCCTGAGAGTCTGCTCTTAATTCCATAATGTTTGTTGGAAGTTTAGAATTCTCCTGGCTCCAAACTCCCTGGACGTGATTTCGCCCACAGATTGCACCCCAGCTTGTGCTGCTGGAATCTGTGGTTTAATTTTATACAATTGAGCCGAGTTAATGGAACTCCTTGGAAAAGATTTTTGCTCTTCATCCACCATCTGAAATTTGATTTCAGAGACTTTGGAAAAGGAATCTCGTGCATCAATAAAACTCCTTCTACCAGTGTGCAAGAAAAGGAAATTGGAATGGCCTGTCTCTCCACCTGTTTTGACTATAGGATTGGTAGAATTGGGCTTGCCAATCAGCTTCATCCATTGCCTTATTGTTAACCACATGTATTTCTGAATTTTAAAAGGAACAACTGTGAGGAAGTAAATCTAGACCTCCATCAGTATTGAAGAGGGTGCCCAAAAACATTGTGGTCTGGGAAGGCTTGAGCGGGCTCTTTCTTCATTGACCAACCATCCAAAGTTTCTTAAGATTTGCAGGACTGTATGTGTATGAAGTTTGGCTCCAAAGATGACACCAGAAAAATGTTGTCTAGGTAGTGCAGAAGAAAAATACCTTATTTTTGCATTTCTGCCACCAATGGAACCAAAACCTTTGTGAAAGTTCTTGGGGTGGTGCTATCCTGAAAGGAAGAACCACAAACTCTAAACACTGACAATTTACTGAAAAGCTAAGATATTTTTTGTGAGGTGCTGCTACTGGAATATGTAAATAGGCTTCTTAGAGGTCTATATAAACTAGAAAGGAACCTTTGGGGATGAGAGGAATTACAATAAGCAGAGAATCCATTGTGAATTTTCAGGGTTTCAGAAACTGATTTAGAGATTGCAGATTCAGAACTGGTCTCCATGACTTGTCTTTTCTCTTCATAATAACCTAGAGTAAAATCCACTTGTTATTGAAGAAAATACTTCTTGAATGACCTGAGTTTCTAGCATGCAAGACACATATTGGAACTTTACTTTTTGCTTCTTTCCATCCTAGGGGAACCTGTGATTAAAAAAAATTGACAGATAGGAGGCTTTTTTTAACAATAATCAATTGTAACAATATCCACAGCCCATTAATTTGGAATAACACGTACCCAGTTATCCCTAAAATGTGAGAGATGAGGGAGGCGGAGCTTGACCAAGATGGCGCTTGGTCGCAGTTAGGAGAAGCTCTGTGTGTAGAGAGGCTGATACACATCATTAAGCGTTAATGTGGAACAACAACTAGCCGCTTACTAATGACAGGAACTCTGGAGCAGTACCCGCATTGAAGCACAGGGCGATAAGTCAGCCCGTTACCAGAGCCAGTGCGACTTTACAAGATCCCGGCATCGCAACTACCCTAGCTTATGGCCTGTCAGCGCACGCCGCTCGTGCGTACCTGAGAGCCCACGCTCCTGATCAGAACGGATAATCCTCCTCGGGCACATTGCATCTCACAACTACCCGGCAACTACGTAGGTCAGTAAGGGCGCTCACTGATCCTTATCAGCTACATCTGCCTAACAAGCGCAACGCACATACATGTGGGTCACACGCACACGCAATGTCTGGCAGCGTGTAATGGAGCACAACAATCTGCCTTAATACCCTCAATGCACGCTCCCCTTAACACAAGTGCCACTATTTCCTAAGCACTGTCAAACTAGTAGGGTATAGCGGTGTGAAACAGATTAGGCTTTACTCTGAGCGACACTTTAGACTGACTCCCTGGGTCGCCACACATACTCCACAGATAAGGCCCTTAGGCCTTTCAGAATTTTCTTAGGGCCTATGGGAAACTAGGCTCCTGTTCACCTGAACTTTTAAATGCTTGCACTTGGGACATATAACTAAGCTATGCCAAATGATAAAAAAGAGAGATTAAAATCGAATTAAAACAAACCAGAAACAACTAAAGGCCCACATTTCAGCAGACCCAGGTTTAAGCTTGGGAACCCAGCACTTTATCAGCAAGGAGGTGCACTGGACAGCATGGCGTCTAAAAGAAATCAGAAGCCAGACAAACCAACTAAAGCACACAGCACTCAACAGGCCTCTGTCAGCAGTTTTTTTCTCGCTGCAAGCACTGATTCTCAAGATGCAGATGAAATCAGCTCCTTAGACCATAACTCACAAACTTCCATGGCTGCTCCCCTGACTATTACTTCGGACTATGCCTGTCAACTAAAGTCAGATATTGCTAACCTGCCCACCAAGGCGGATTTTGAAGCCTTGAAATCCATAATCACGACAGAAATTGCCGGCATGAAAAAAGATATCAACGAAATAGGGAGCAGGCTGGAATATGTAGAGGAGGAACAGGAGTCCCTGAATACTTTATTTAATGGCGTTACCACACAAACCAATATCCACGATTCTCAAATAGTCAGTCTCCAAGATAAAATTGAAGACCTCGATAACAGAGGTCGTCGAAATAATTTACGGATCAGGGGCGTCCCAGAGACAGTTTTGGTGGCAAATCTACACAGCTACATACAAGATCTATTTAGATTTCTATTAAAAGATCCACAAGCGGAGGCTATGGAGCTTGACAGAGCCCACAGGGCATTGCGCCCTCCACCAGCTCAAAATGCTCCACCCAGAGATGTAATTTTAAGATTTCTCAGATATACGGATAAAGAAAAAAATCTGGACAGCTGCAAGATCTTCCCATACCATCCGCTTCATGGACTCTGACATTCAAATCTATCTTGACCTGAGCCCGACAACAATTCAAAAAAGAAAAGACATCCGATTTATCACAAAAACCCTACAGGAAAAGAATATAAGATATAGGTGGGGTTTCCCTTTCTGTTTACAAGTTGTACATGAAGGCCGCACCTTTACTTACAGGTCTGAACAGGACCTCAAACCACTATCAGAAGCATTGCAAGTGTCCTTTCAACATCCGCACCCCTCAGATGTACCACTCAGCGATGATCTTCCTCTATCACAAGGCCTCCCTCAGAGAGAGACTCGTTCTAAATGGATGAGGGTTGCCTCCAAAAAGAAAAGAAACAAGTCATCTGCCTTAGATGCAGGAGGAAGTACAACAAGCGATACATGATCCGCTCTTTCTGAATTTCATCTTGGACTTTCTCAATGTTCTGGGACTCTCACAGGTTCTATAATTGGACACTGTGCTCAAAAGTCTTTCTCTTTTATGTAAGGATGCCTTTTTGCATTCTGGAGTGTGGACATTCCAAGACCAGATGAATCCAGGTTCAGTATGTTTTGAAATGTTATCTGTTAAAATTTCCTTTTTTCCTTTAAGTTCCTAAGAATTCTAAAGTTGGTGTCAGCGCTCTCTGCGCAATCTCCTTTGTGTTAGTGTCTCACCCCGGCACTATTTTTTCTTGGTAAATGTTCAAAACTTTTGTTATGTATTTATGGCATTTCTTAATGGTTGTATTGACAAATTGTGCATACTCTCTTAAAGCTTATACAAATGTTTATGATTATTCTCCATACCGCTCAACAGGTAGATGTATTCCGATTATATTCCCTACTTATCTCAGACTGGTCCCTAAATGTAATCCCAGACGCTCAATCGCTCTTAGGAGCGCACTCCATATCTGATGGCCCCAAATACTAAACACTTGACCTTCCTATCAGTTAATTCTCATGGCCTTAATAACCCTCATAAGAGATCTGTAGCCCTACGAGATTTTAGAAGAAAAGGAGCTGACATAGTGTTCACCCAGGAGACCCACTTCTTAAAAGGGCGAGAACCCAAGACTTTTGAATATAAATTTGGCCACTCCTTTTACGCTTCTAACACTCAAAAAACTAATGGGGTGGGAATACTTTTTAAAAACAATATTCCATTCCAATTAATCACAAAGGTGACAGACCGAGGGGGGAGGTATATCATTCTAGTCGGGAAACTATATAACTCAATGGTAACACTAGTGAATGTGTATGCCCCTAATTCAAAACAAGACTCCTTTTTCAAATCTCTGACCAATACGTTGTTGGTTAACACTAAGGGATCTTTAATAATGGGTGGAGATTTTAACCTTACCCTCAACCCTACCCTAGACAATTCAAACAAATTATCATCCACCCCCCACAGAATAATCTCCACTGTTAAGAACTGCTTCAGGGAATTAACTGTACATGATGTATGGAGAGTACACAACCCAGAGAGCCTAGAGTATACATTTTATTCTAACCCTCACCATAAATTCTCCCGATTAGACTATTTTATGACGGACGTTAATAGCCTGGCCAGGGTTGACAGCATAGCTATTGTCCCTAATTCTTGGTCAGACCACTCCATGTTGTGCTGTTTCTTTAAGTGGCCAGACAGACCCTCCTCATGCTACGTGTGGAGACTGGACGACTCTTTACTCACAGACCCCCTGATTTGCCAACGGTTAGAGAAGACTCTGGATGAATACTTTTCTATCAACGAAACCTCAGTGAGCGATCCCAAAATTCTATGGGAAGCCCACAAATCAGTTATTAGAGGGGCCCTAATTAGCATTAAAGCTCACCAGACTAAACAGACTAATAGTTTCCTTAATGACCTTCTCAGTAATCTCCCTAAACTAGAAGACCTACTTAAGAAGCAACCAGACAGTGTTCCCATAGCACAACAACTTTCGGAATGTAAGGCGCAAATCAATCACTTATTAGGAAAGGAATGTAAAAAGAACGCCCTCAAATTGAGACAAAGGCACTATGAAGGTTGCAACAAAAGTGGCCCCCTCTTAGCTAGAAAATTAAAGAGAAGGTTACATAAGGGATACATACTAACTTTGACAAACAGCCACGGCAGGGAACTTTTTACCTCAGAACAAATAGCTGAAGCGTTTGGGGCCTACTATTCTCAGTTATACAACCTTCCAGACACACAACATGATAGCACAACCCAGCCATCAGACCCCAAACCTTCACGAATTAAAAAATACCTGTCCAACTTAACCCTCCCATCTATCTCCTCAGACCAACAAAAGACCCTAAACAGTCCGATATCTCAAGAGGAGCTCCTGGATGTCATAAAAAACCTCCCTAGTAACAAGGCCCCAGGCCCAGATGGCTTTTCGGACCAATATTACAAAATATTCAGGCGCAAACTCTCCTCATACATGCTCACCGTGTTTAACTCGGTAGATGAAAATAACCCATTTACAAGGTCCTCCCTAGAGGCCCATATAGTAGTTCTTCCGAAACCGGGTAAACCCCCAGACATAGCCTCGAATTTCAGACCTATCTCTCTACTTAACGTAGACCTAAAAATTTACGCCAAGATATTGGCTAACAGACTCAATAAGCTTCTCCCACATATCATAGACAGCGATCAAGTGGGGTTTGTCCCGTCTAGAGAATCCAAAGACAATACTGTTAGGACAATTTAACTAATCCACTATGCCCATTCCACACATACCCCCCTCGCGGTGGTGTCGGTGGACGCGGAAAAAGCTTTCGACCGTGTCTGCTGGCACTTCCTTCGGGAGATTCTACATAAATATAACCTAGGGGATTCTTTCATCTCCAAAATAATGGCCCTTTACTCTTCCCCCTCCGCCAAAGTGAGAGTCAACGGATTAATTTCAAAACCTTTCCCAATAAAAAACGGCACCCGTCAGGGGTGCCCGCTGTCACCTCTCCTGTTTGTATGTGTGGTTGAAGCATTCGCCTCTGCTGTGCGCGCTAACACTAACATACAAGGGCTAACAATACAAGAAACCAATCACAAAATTTTACTATATGCGGATGACATTCTTTTTACGCTAACAGACCCAGTTAACTCTATTCCTCCCTTAATGGACGAGCTAGATGCATTCCAAAAAGTCTCCAACTATTTGATAAATACGTCCAAATCGGAACTCATCCTAGTACATTGCACAGATCATGTCTCCTCTCAGATCACCGGAATTTGCCTTTTGCGCATCCAACCAGTGTCCCTGAAATATCTGGGAATACATCTAACCCCAAACATTCTAAATTTGTTTCAGGCCAACTACTTACCCCTCCAAAACACGTTGGTAGCTGACATGTCATCGTGGAGATCCAAACATATATCTTGGCTTGGCAGAATTAACTCTGTTAAGATGAATGTCCTCCCTAGGATCCTGTATCTTCTACAAACACTACCAATCCCCCTACCCCCTAGATTCCTACCAAGCTTACAGAATAAGATTTTGGACTTTATCTGGGACAAACGCAAAGCACGCATTAACAAACATCTTATGTACTTGTCTATAAGAAATGGGGGGTTCCAAATTTACTAAACTACAGAAAGGCTGTCTTCCTCCAACGCATAATCGATTGGTTCACGAATTACGATCACAAAAAATGGGTAAAATTAGAGCACGACATCACACACTGCCAACATTTGGGATTCTTTTGCTGGCAGAATAGTTCAGGGTTGCTGCAGATATCCAACAATAATTTCATAATCCAAGAGACCTTTAATACATGGGACCACATATTATCGAAGCACCCACTGCTCTCATCTAGGTCCTCCCCCCTCACACCCCTCACAGACAATGTAGATTTTCCCCCGGGACAAAATTGGGGAGCAACGAAATTTAGCTCACATATCAGGGCGATCATGATGTATCAAATAAGTAATGAGCAAGCTTTTATATCTTCAGATAGTCTATTAGACGGCGGCCTTCATATGTTCTCAAATTGGTTTTTCTTATATCAGTGTCGCTCTTTCATCCTCAAACACCCAGACAGGAGAAATATCACCCGCACATTGACCCCATTCGAATCTTTATGTAAATCCCCAGACCCAATGAAACACACCCTCTCCTTAACTTACTCCTTGCTACAGGCCCCCGCACCGGGTTATGTTCCAGCTTGCGTTGATAGATTAGCAGCTGAGTTGAACGCAGAAATCTCGCAGACTGACATGTCACACATGTTTAACAATATAACTAAAGTTTCTTCCTCCTGCTCCCTTATGGAGACTAACCTTAAAATCATCCAGCGATGGTATTTAACCCCCCACAGAATAAACAAACTTTTTGCATCAGCCAGCAGTCTCTGCTGGAGGTGCGAAAACTCCTTGGGTACAATGGGAGACATATGCTGGACATGCCCCCTTATTCAACCGAGTTGGGATAATATTATAAAAGTCACCTCCAGGATGATAAAAATAGATATCCCACCAGATCCCATGGTATGGTTACTTAATAATATTCCACGAAAACTACCCACCCCCCAGAAAAAAATAGTATTTATAGCCAGCAACTGCATGAAGACCCTTATAGCCAGAAACTGGAAACGCACGGAGGTACCAAGCCTTCCCCAATGGTATAATAGATTTCACGAGTTACTAGAGTTAGAGGAATATTCATATGTGTTATGTAAACAAGAGCCCCTTTACGCACAGCTAAAGATGATCTGGGAGTCATTCATTTATGAAGAGTTTCAAAATACATCTACCTAAACTCAGTATTTAATCTGATGTGTTATGGGAGATAGATTACGTTTGTCAATTTTTTTTTTTTTAGAGAGAATTTAGTAACATGCCATTTTAGCATTATTGTGAAAAACCCATGCTTTTATCCTTTTGTATTATGTGAGTTAAACATATACTGTGTATGGGCTTTCTCTCTTGTTTTTCTTTTTTTGTTTTATCTTTCTTTCATCTTTATTTTTCTTCTTTTTTTTTCTTTTCTTCTCTCGACTTTGTTTTTTAAAATTGATTTTGATCGGCTTTACCCGATAAGTACAGATTATTCTTTGTTATGTATTCTTTAAATGTACCAGAAATATTCTGTATTGTACCTCTAGTTTTTTTTTTGTGCCTCAATAAAGCTGTTTTGAAAAAAAAAAAAAAATGTGAGAGATGAGCTCCACAGGAACATTCTGAGTACTTACACTATTACTGTGGCCGAGAAGAAAAAGAAATAAACTTACCACGCCCTCTGCCTCTAGTTGCTGACTTGGATTTCCAAAGCTGTGAGCAAAAGGATTCTTTAAATCAAGGGTTTCTGTAAGCGTGAGCACGTTGTCTGAAATACCCAGAGACTGGCCTTCACTGTCTAGTAATCTAAAGTTGCAAAGGACTTTTGCCTTCAGTCCTCATAGCAATTAAATCTTTAAGCTTCTTCCCAAAATGCATAGTTGAATAAAAGGATAAATTCAATAGTTTGAATTTAGATGAAGGTTCCCACAATCTCAGCCATAATACCCTTTTAGCTAGATTAGCAGCCATAATACCCTTTTAGCTAGATTAGCAGCCACCATACCACCGGCATTGAGACATAACAAATCATGCATAGCTTCAGAATAGAAGGTGAGATCTTGAAAAAAAAATATGAAATAAGACACTTTTTTCCACATTAGTTTAAGAAGGATGTTACTCAAAATTTGAAACCCAGCTTTCAGCAGCCGTAGAAACAGAGAGCATTGCTAAAATAGGGTGAAACATGGCACCTTGGAATGTAAATGTTTTCTTAAGATTATATTCCATCTTTTTATCCATAACATCACATATTCCCCCAGAATTTACAGTAGGAAATAACAATCTTTTAGGTAAACGTGTAATAGGTGCATCCACTTTTAAAAGGGAATTACAGAATCCTACAATAGATTTAGGTAATGGGTACATTTCTCAGGAATAATAAGCTGTTAATCAGATTTCATAAACTCTTCCAAAAACAAGTTTGACAGAGACTCAAAGGATATTGCACAGGTACAGGAGTATCAGCATTATACCAATCATAAGAAAAGCATCCTACATAATAACAGGCAATCTTGTAAACAATCAGACTCAGGTTCAGCAGTAAATTGATTATTTGCAAAAAATCCTCTAAATACTTGGCCAATACATTTAAAGTATATATTTTGTATCTACATAAGCAGGCTTATTGCACAGGACACAACTTTTAGGCATAACAACAGATTTAGACTCAGGGCTGCAATACAGAAAATAGCCTAATAAAATAGTTAAAAAGAGCAGCAAGAGGAAAGTAAAAAAGTAGTTACAAGAAGGCAGAAACCAGATCAGTATAAATAACTCGTCACCAGCCACCCACGGGCAACTGATTATATACTTCCCGTGATTTAAATGAGGTATCTGGGATATCCATCTGGAACAAGGCAGCAGCTTTAGAAAAGTGCAGCCATAAAAAGCGTTCAAAGCCATTGTCATAATGATCCACTTACTGCCAAGTAACTCACAAAAAAGCAAGGAACCAGGATGAGAACACCCCAACTGCAATCTTGGCGTGTTAGGCCTACTAATAAAGCTCCTGCGCATGCTTGCTTTATTCACAAAAGGCTAAATTATACTGTCACTTCTGCATCCAAGATAGTGGTGCCCATCCGCAGAGGTAATGGGCACAGGCAGCCTCCTACTACCAAGGATAGCCTCGATCAGCAGGAAATGTGTAAGCAGCCCTAGAGAGGACCTACCTCTGACCATTCTATGATAGAAAGAACCAGGAATGATGACGGGAGCTCAGGTAAGTAATATCTAGGTAAAAGGGACATGATTATTTCTGTCCTTTGGAGAGGGGATCTCATCTGGTAAGTATAGGATAGGTTTGTCAAGATAGCTTTTTACAGTAAAACAAACAGGAAGTGCAGTTTTGTGTACACCAGATATGTAGATATCCAATACTTAGTGGCTGTTAGACTAAATGTAATTTATTCAACAATGGAGCATCATTTTTTTTTTTTTTAATTAAATCAAAGCACTGTAATACGCTTACATATTCTTTTTTTAGGGAACCTTCTTGAATGCAATAGCCCTTTAAAGAATGAGCTTGCTAATAGTATATTTAATAATTTTCAATTGAAACTTGGTTTTACACAGACTGTTCTGATCAATATATTAACAAACTTGAATAATCTTGATATTATGTATATTCAATCCATGTTTGTCTTTAAAAAATGGGATTATGCGTAGTAATTTATATACACTTTAATATTTAATATATTGTGGGATGCAGGGACAAGTGAGACATATATCAGTTTAGATACACTTACTACTAGGGTAACTCAGGGCCCAGTGAGTTGTAAATTGAAGACATGGCGGCCTACTTATCAAGCCGTCAACCGCAAATACGCTGGAATTCCGCAGCGTAATTGTGGAGAGTTTGATTCCCCTTAGTTATCAAAGCCTACAGACCGGCAAAAGTTTAAATCTGTGATGTAACATACGATCCGCCGGTCTCAATCCGACACAGATCGATGCTTACATCATTACATATGTTCTGAATACACATTCGGCACTATTTAGAAAAAACAAAAGTACTAATGGCACTACTAGGAGGATAAGCTT
>CAJPDP010045304.1:0-10630 GCA_905336975.1 Bombina variegata variegata
CTCTGGTTTTAATTCCTGGCTTGTTATTTGTTTTGTGGACTTTTTATTATTTTTTGCTATTAATAAAGGTGTTATTATTTTTGCACTTCTCGTCTCAGTCTGATTCCTGGCACCCTGACAATCGCAAATCCATCTAATCTTTAGCAGTTTAAAATCAGAGTAAAGATTTATTAGGATAAATGTTTAGCTTAAAAGGATACTAAACCCAATTTTTTTCCTTCATGACTCTGAGCATAAAATTTTGAGCAACTTTCTAATTTACTCCCATTATCAATTTGTATTCGTTCTCTTGCTATCTTTATTTGAAAAGGCAGGAATTTAAGCTCAGGAGCCGGGCCATTTTTTGTTCAGAATCCCTGGATATCACTTGCTGATCGGTGACTACATTTAACCACCAATCAGCAAGCGCAACCCAGGTGCTGAACCAAAAATGTCCTGGAGCTGGGACAGTACTCTAAGAACCATGACTGCTGGGCTGCTGGGATTTAGCAAACCCTTATCTAAGTAGAAACCTCAAGAAACACATAAACATGAGACTATATTTAAATTTAGTTATAAAAATGACATTGCACTGTATAGTTGGTTTATCTTTAAACTTTCATGATTTGGATAGGGAATACAATTTTAAACAACTTCTCAATTTACTTTTATCATAAAATTTGCTTTTTTTCTCTATGTATTCTTTGTAGAAAGCTTATGAGGTAGGCTCATGTGCTAATTTTTAAGCCATTGAAGGCCGCCTCTTATTGCAGTGTCTTTTTACAGCTAGACAAGCGCAAGTTCATGTGTGTGATACAGATAACATAGTGCTCACTCCTGTGGAGTTACCAAGGAGTCAGCACTGATTCTGAGTCTGCAGATGTTTAGATACAAGGTCATCACAGAGTTAAAAAAGTATATTAATATAACCGTGTTGATTATGCAAAACTGGGGAATGGGTAATGAAGGAATTTACTTGAAAAATGTTATTGTTCAAAAAGATAGACTGTCCCTTTAATGTGTTTTCAATTACTTGTAATACCTGCTACAGACTATAAAATCTATTTGGAAATTGCTTTATGAATGAAATAATGTTGAGAACATAAAGGGAATATAAAGTCAAAATTAAACTTTCATGCATTTTAAACAAATTTCCAATTTACTTCTATTGCCAAATTAGTTTTGTTGCTTTGGCATCCTTTGTTAAAAAGTCAGCTCCTGAGCAACAAAGTGCTTCTAGTTGCTAGCTGGTCACATCTGGTGACTCAATGAGAAAGGCAAATAAGTACCAATCACCAGCTAGCTCCCAGTAGTGCATTGTTGCCCCTGGGCCCACCTACATTGCATACAAAGCAGATTTGATAATACAGGTAGAAAACCTTTTATCCAAAATGCTTGGGACCAGAAAAGGTTTGGATTTTGGAATAGATTGGATTTTGGAATATTTGCATCTGTAAAATGGAAGAGTTTGGAGAGGGGACAGATCCAAATGTAAACAACAATATCTTATGTCATTTAGGCAATATGTATATGTCATAATACAGCTTATACATACAACCTAAAGGTAGCTTTATATCGTTTTTAACACTTTTGTTTACATAATACCATCGGAAAAGATAGTGCACCGCTGTTATCAGAAAAGTAATATTTGATTTAAGTAAATATAGACTATTATTTACATTCTAGAACAAAAAAAGCAACAACAACAAGGAGACAGGCACAAGATTGTGACTTACAGGTGGGGGGAAATGTTTTTTTATTTTATTAAAAAAAAATTAAAAAGTTTGGAGTTCAGAATAAGTTTGGATTTTGGAATTCCGTATTTGGGGATTTGTAGATAGTTGTTTAAAATTGCATGCTCAATCTGAACCGTGAAAGTTTAATTTTGACTGCATTTAAATCACGTTCAAAATGCAAAAGAACATCTATAAACATAAAACCCCTGCACAATATTGTGTATAATTAATGTACACTCCTCATCATCCTTCCTCCTCCATCATTTAAAACTCCATGCTCCCTCCTGTAAAAGTGTACTTGTTTCTTTTAGAAAAAGCTTAGCAATTGATTTGTGATGAAGATTCCTGAGTTTAAAGTGTTTACAGTACATCACTATGTGATATTTCCTTTTAACTTTACACAAAGTCTTGTTTTGTGTATTTAACGGTGGGGTGATCTCTTAATTTTGTTTACTGTGTGAACAAACATTGTGAAACATTTATTTAAAAATACAAAAGCTAAAAGGTAACACTTCCTGTTACAATATTATGACTTGAATAGATAAAACATATTCTAAAACTTAGCAATAACACAATATGTCTATATCTTCCATATTTCTAGCAAATTAGTGATATGAAAAACAAAATTAAACTTTCAAACAGAGACTTTTTACTTCTGTTATCAAATATACTTTGTTGATCAACATACCTAGGCAGGCTCAGAAACAGAAATGGTGTAGCCAGCTGGTGATTGGCTACTACGCACATACACCTCCTGTCATTGGCTCTTCAGAGTGGTTCAGCTAGTCCCCAGTAGTGCGTTGCTGCTCGTGAGCAACTATGAGGTTAATCCCATTGCAAGCAACAGTACTATAATAAAATGCTCATACACAGAGCATTTTCTTTTTTCACATTTACATCTGTTTAATATAAACAATTTCCAAAGATGTTGGTAATAAACTTTCATTGGAAAGCACAGCTTTGAGGACAAATTTATGAATAAAAGAAACAAATATTTTTTTTTTTAAAAAAAGGTCTCATCCTTATGCAAATTATTTAATGAAACTTGCTAATATCAAATATTCTAGAACAAAAAAAAAAAAAGACACATACATTGAAAAGCCAAGACAGATAACAAAACATTTGAAAATTCCATTTATTCTAGCAGGCTATTTTATACTTTGTCTCCATGACTAGCGAGAAAATCCTTTTTATTAACAAAACACATCACAATGCACACAAAACAAACATAAATAGATCTTACCACATGCTTTAGAAGCTGTAACACAGATCTCTTCAGCAACATACTCTCCTGGTGGAAATACTAGATTATGCCCATCAGCTTTCCCAACGGCATAATACAGGTAAATACAAAATCCTGATTCACTTGGCTTTGAAGTAGTTGAGTTCAAGTTGACTTCTCCCTCAGACGGAACAGCTGGGGCTGTAGGTTCATCCATTTCAGTCATGGTGAGGCAAGCCATTACATTATTCCATGAGAGATGTCTAGAAAAGATAAACAGCACAATAGGTTAACTTGTATCCGTCTCAACAAACTCCATGTAAATGAAAAAGAAATACTATTATTGTAATCAAAATAATGAATACAGCTACCATTGCATACTATGCATGTAAAAAGAATAAAAGAAAATAATAAGAATGCATAAAAACTAGTCATAATTATTGTCTATAATGGAGACAGGACAATAAGATCAGGTCACTAAGGAGAATAAATAAGTTACATGAGGAAGAGATGATAATGCCAATGCAGCCAAACATATAATGGTTTCTCAACTCTTTCTTACTTTTAAGCATTTTCTTTTTAAACGTGTACCTATTTTTTTTTATTTTTTTTCCAATGAGCATGCTTTTAAAAGATTTTTTTTGCAAAAAAAAAATCCTAAAAATGGCAGGAAAAATGCCACCTGGAATGCAAAAAAAAAAATACATGGCAGCACACTTTTTCTAAATTCTACCATTTTTATTTTTTTGCTTTTTCAGAAGCAGGTTTGGATGATTGTTAAGTCCTCTAGGACCTTACCTGATAAATTCATTTTTTTCATGGTGGTGAGAGTCCACAATCCATTACGCATGGGATTCACTTCCTAAGCCACTAGTATGCAAACCGTACATATAGCCAAGAAAGAAAAAAGTAAAGAGAGATAGGAAAGGACAAAGTAGGGAAAAGCAGAGATGCAAAATAGTAATATTTCCAAAATTGCAAATCTTAATAACATTAGGCAGGGTTCATGGATTCTCAACACCTCATGAAATGAATTAAATTTATGAGGTAAGGTCCTAAAGGACTTTATTTCCAAAAGGCGCTTCCGAAAAAGCAAAAATATCAAAATGGTAGAATTTCAAAAATGTGTTCAACAGAAGCTTTATTTTTGAATCCCAGGAATTAGAAACAGATCTGGTAGAGTGGGCTGTAATGTGTTATAGTGGCAGGAAACCTGCCTCCAAGTAAATTTTATGAATCAGAAGCTTTAACAAAGAAGCTAAAGTAACAGCTGAGGCTTTTTAACCTTTACAAGGACCCGAGAAAAGAATTAAAAGATTAAAAGATGGTCTAAAATCCTTCAAAGATAGAAGGTAAAATATTTATACACTTACTAAATCCAAATTATGAAGAAAACATAATTTATACTTAATTTATACTTAACAATAAATTTCTTTCTGGATGAGGAGAGTCCATGGGTGTCCATCACATGTGGGATATATTTCTTGCCAGTTGCCACTAGTAGAAGATCCCACCCACCTCCTCTCCCCACTCAGTTTACGTATAGCTGAGCAGAGAAGAGAGATAGAAATAGGCAGGAAAGATAGAAAGCAGGGTTAAGAGGTGCAAATAAGAACTATTGCTTATCTAGTAAAAATGCGGACAGGTCCTATGGACTATCCTTATCCCAAAAGAAAGAAATGTATCCGTAAATATAAATTCTGTTTTCTTTCGTAAGATGAGAAGAGTCCATAGGTGTCCATAACACGTGGAATACAATACCCAAGCTGAGAGTCCTTGTTAATGACAGGTGGGACAAAATGATGGCAGTCCTTATTTGCCGAACACTGCAGCCTGAAGGACTTTCTGCCAAAAGCAACTCAGATGAAGCATAAATATCAAAAAGTAAAAACTTTAGAAAAAGTATGATTAGAAAACCATGTTGCCGCCTTGCAAATCTGTTCCAAGGAGGTGACATATTTGAAGGCCCATAGGTTCAAAGGGGGAACCTTTCAGAACAGAAAGTACCAGATTCAAATTACAAGGGGGAGAAATGGGTCTAATAAAAGGGCAAATTCTCACCAAAGCTTGGACAAAAGTTTGAACATCAGGTAATTTGGCCAGTTTTTTTGTGTGAAACAAAACCAATAATACCGAAATCTGACCCTTTGAAGAGCTAGCCGATAATCCATTCCCGATAGTCAATCTTGAAGGAACTGAAGAATTCTAGGGATTCTAAAAGATTTCCAAGAGAAACCTCTAGAAGAACACCAAAGAAAGTAAGCTTTCCAAATCTTATGATACATTTACTGCATAACAGGCTTTCTGGCTTGCAGTAAAAGTAGCGATAATAGAGAAACCTTGTTTTTTTAGAACTAGTCCAACCTCCACGCTATCAAATTCATAGATTTCAGATCCGGATGATACAAATGTCCTTGACACAGCAGATATTTCTTTAGGGGTAGAGCACATGAAGGAAGAGATGAAATCTGTATTAGGTCCGCATACCAAGTTCTGCTGGGCCACGCAGGAGCTATGAGAATTACAGAAGCCAATTCTGTTTGATTCTTGCAATGACTATTGGAAGAAGAACAAAAGGAGGACATAGATAGGACAGATGGAAGTTCCAATGGCAGACTAGAGCATCTATCATGTGAGCCCTTGGATCTCTTGACCTGGCGCAATATACCGGAAGTTTGTGGTTCAATCTAGATGTCATGAAATCTATTTCTGGAAGATCCAGCCTCTGAACTAATTGATCAAAGATGTCCTGAAGAAGAGACCATTCCTCTGGATGGACGGAGTGACGACTTAGGTGTCCTGCTTCCCAATTGTTCACTCCCAAAATGTGAATGGACTATAGGTTGCAGTGGTTTTCCGCTGCCCAAGACACTTCAAGAGTCCCTCCCTGATGATTGATGTACACCAAGCTGTGACGTTGGCTGACTGGATTGAGAGAAACAAATTTGACGAGGAGCACTCAAAAGCGTATGATAAAACTTGACTTTTATTAGTATCCAAAATTAAAACATATCAGTAAATCCTTAGCAGCAAAGTCGGAATGGTGGTCGGGGTGTCCCCTGGACCTGCTGACGCGCTTCGGCCTTGTGGCCGTAGCTACTATTCCCAGAGAGGTCTAATGTTTATACAGATTTCTGATTTGAATTGGGCTTTTTGGTCTGTTTGTTTTTAGACCAAGAAGATCCTGGTTTCTAGGAAGGGTTGGAGCATTCAGACTTCTAGTTAGAGGGGACTTTTGATCTCTAGATACTGAAAGGAACAAAAACAATTTATTTGTTTGTTTGTTTGTTTGTACTTCCCCTTAGATTTCTTGTCCGGAGAAAGAAAATAACTCTTTCGCCCAGAGACAGTTTTGATAATAGAATCCAATTCTGATCCAAAAAGCATCTACCCTTCAAAAGGGGGCTGATAATAGCCTATTCTTAGAAACCATGTCAGCGGACCAAGATTTAAGCCATAAAGTTCTCCTTAAGACAACAGCAATGGACATATTTTTAACATCAATTTTGATGATCTCAAAGACTGCATCACAAATAAAATCATTAGCCATTTTAAGAACTTTAATGCATTTGGCAATATCCTCAGAAGATAGATCAGAAACCATCTGAGAAAGAGAATCACACCAGGACTCTCCAGAAGCCACACGAGTGATTGAAACTGCAGGTCTAAGCTGAAGAGCCTATTGGGAGAATAATTTCCTAAGCAAGGACTCAGATTTATGATCCATTGGATCCCTAAACGAAGAACTGTCCTCCATAGGAATAGTAGTGTGTCTAGCCAAGGTGGAAATAGCTCCATCAACCTTAGAAATTACTTCCCAGGCTACATTTTTTATTAACCTGATTAAATGTGCAAAAGGAACGCCTGGTTTCTTCCATTCTTTGGCTATATAGTCTGTAACCAAGTCTGGTGCTTCAAAAGCCTTAGGCATATTAGGCAGAGCTTTAAAAACTTTATTCAACTTATTTACAGGTTAGGAATCCTCTGGATTCGGTTCTCATAGTTGCAAGGTATTCAACATTTTCTGAAGTAGGAATTGGACATGTTCCACTTTAAATCTAACATGGAATCAGCCTTAGGCTCAGACATAGGATCAAGGTCCTCAGAGGACCACCCTCAGAACACTTAGACATACTCAGCTGAGTCAGAGCTTTGTAAGGTTGGTGGTAACTGAGCCTGGGGGATAGGACCCTGCGTATTATCGATAGTGTGAGGTAAATCTCCTGTATTTACTGGTCCTTTAAATATATTTTTATGATCTATAACACACAAACACAAATTATTGAAACATTTTAATCAAGAGCCTACCTGTGTATCTCTTTTATTATACCTGCCAGATAACAGCCACATTCGGCGGACAGGGGCATACATACACGCTCCTGTCTGCAGCAGCTCGCATCTGGCGGGCTGAATTCTGCTGCCGGAATTCAGCATTGCACAAGAATGCAATTTTGGGCTCTTGTGCAATGCCGCCCTCTGCCCGTGCACAGCCAATCACGCACGGGCAAGAGCTGTCAATCTTCCTGGTTGGAAGAGACCAGGGAGATTGAAATTCACCACCTAAGAGGTGGCGAAGAGGTTAGGGAAGCAGCGGTCTGATGACCGCTGCTGCATAAATACAAACTGCAGATTCTCTTGTGAGAACCTGCAGTCATAGGAGGGCGAAGGCTGGCAAAAGCCTTTGATAAATCAACACCATTGTATGAAGATTTTCAAGTGTTGCTCTGTTATGTTTATTAGGCTCGTAAAAAGTGTGGACTGTTTTTTTTTCCTTTCTGCAGTTGTATTAATTCCGTTGTATTAATTCCTGTTTGCGTCTATACTCTCTATTTGTATCATACCTCTTATAAACAGTGTGTAGAGTCTGAAATTTATGTATTATCTGAATGTGAATTTGATATATAAAGGAAGATATTTTTAATGTTTATTTTATTAAAGAGCCAATTGCATTTGATATAGCAATGCCTGTGCATATTGAGGCTTTATATGTACGTATATGGTCCCCTTTATATAAACTAATATGCAATTACAAGACATTTTTATTGCAATTATTTTTCAAAAGCCAAACTCCACCCACCATTTGCTGTATATATGAAGGCGCAAATCTGTGCTTTAAACCACAAACAACAAGGCTAACCACAGTCATAATATTCATATAAAGATCTTTGTTTTGCAATCGTTATTTGATAAAGACAAAGACAATTAGAGAAATATATGTAGCAGCGTTAGCTTTGAGAAGTCAGCAGGGTAAATTTCAAGTTCGGAGAATTAGACATTGCTCAATTGTAAGAGCTAAATTTATATGAAAAAGGGAACAAAATAAAATAATGAAAATATCCCGCAAAGTTGTTTGATTATATACAACTAAACATTTTATATAAAAATGATAAGGCATTTACTGTCATTTTAAGACTTTCAGCAAAGACTTAAAATCTTTGTTTTTCTTGAATTACTGGAATGGTTTCAAGACGATGATAGAGAGGCTGAAATACATTTACTTGTTCTTGTTTTTTTCTGACAAATGATGTCTATTTCCACTTCCGCTGCATCATGTGACAGCTATCAGCCAATCCCAAATGCATACAAGTATTTTCTATAAATTCTTGCACATGCTCAGTATGAGCTGGTGACTCAAAAATGTGTAAATATATAAAAAGATGGGGCACGTTTTGTTAATGGAAGTAAATTGGAAAGTTTCTACCCTTTAAATAAAATAAAAAGTTGTGAGAACCTTGTTTTAAAAAACCCTGCAGCACATGCAGGCATTTTATATATATTTCAAAAACAGGAGCTACAATATCTTTGAAATGATATATTCCTGGATTTTCAGGGTGGATTTTCTCCACATAGAAATGCTACATGTTGATAGGTTACTCAGGATAGTTTTTAGAGATTAGTACAGTACTGTACTTTTGACTGTATTGTTGTCTAAAAATACTTATGTAGCCTTATGGGAAACCTTCAATTTTTTACAAACTTATAGGGACATTAAACCCAATTTTTTATTTCATGATTCAGACAGAGCATGGCATTTTAAATAGCTTTCCAATTTCTTTATGTTACCTCATTTATTTTGTTCTCTTTGTATCCCATGTTGAAAAGTATACATAGGTAGACTCAGAAGCTGCTGATTGGTGGCTGCAGATATATGCATATTGTCATTGGCTTTTTAGCTAACTCCCAGTAGTGCATTACTGCTCATTTAACAAAGGATACCAAGAGAATAAAGCAAATTAGATAACAGAAGTAAATTGGAAAGTTGTTCAAAATGTTATGATCTATCTGAATCAAGAAAAAAAAATTGTTTTAGGTCCCTTTAATAACCAAAAAATAACAATTTACTTAAAATGTGAATATACCACATTTTAGGCAAATTCACTCAGTCATTTAAGAATTCTGAGTTTATAAAAATTACCATAGGCAACATGCACAAGTATTGATGAGTGGGTGTGTTACATAAAAACTTTTACCTACATGTTCAGAGTTTTGCAAGCATAAAAGAAGAAAAAAATAAATGTGCATTGTGTACATAATTGTTAGGTCTCAAACACCAAAGCCCGTCTTGAACTTGTCAAGTACCAGTCTAATTTTCTGGCCTCTCCATAAATCAAAAATCATTATATTATTTATTACTTTAGTCAGCAAATATATATTTGTTATATATTTAATTAAATCAGATTCCTTTGTTGGGTGATGTACTTAAAGGGATAGGAAAGTCAAAATTAAATTTGCATGATTCAGATAGAACATGTCATTTTACAATACTTTTAAATTCACTTCTATTTTTCAAATGTGCTTTGTTCTCTTTGTATCCCTTGTTGAAAATGAATACGCACATATCATATACTAGTGGGAGCTAGCTGCTGATTGGTGCCTGCACACATTTGTATCTTGCGATTGGATAACTAGATGTGTTCAGCTAGCTGCCAGCAGTGTAATGGTGTTCCTTCAGCAAAGGATAACAAGATAATGAAGCAAATTTGATAAAAGAAGTAAAAAGGAAATTTTAAAAGTGTATGTCCTATCCAAATGATGAAAGAACATTTTGGAATTTCCTGTCCCTTTAAACATTTGTTTCTTCTCATATTGGCCTCTACCCTATTAACATTTCAACAACAGAGTAAGCTACAAACAAAATAAACAGGTTATTTTAGCATTTATAGGCCTAAACTAGATTTTAAATTAAAGCAAAAAGCAAATATGAAATAACATTGTATATTCTGGGAAACAAAAAATGATTCATGTGAAAACCCAGACTGACCATGAAAGTTCTTCCTTAAGTCATTTATGCTGTTTACTTTCACAGCATTGGCATTTACTACTAGGCCACAGAAAACTCCGTAAGATAAATTAATAATTCAAGTGATCCAATTTAAACACTGATTCTCCATTAACAATAATAGAACGGCTTAAAAAAAACAATGGCTTTTATTTAAATCTCTTCCAACAAAGTATTTTGCCTCTGCCTTTTCTTTTTTTTTTTTTTTTTATTATAGTAACCTTGCAATGGTGAGAAAAGCAAATATTAGGGATAGTGTGTGGTAATAATGCTGCTTATTTAAGAAAATATTGTTCAAGACACACTCTAATGTTTGATGGTTTTGTTTTGAGTTCTTGCTTAAACATTGGTTTAAACTGCAGACATCCTCAAACTTGGCCCTCCAGAGGTTTTAGAACTACATTTCCGATGATG
>CAJPDP010045309.1:853-13897 GCA_905336975.1 Bombina variegata variegata
ACACATACCAAAATTCCGAATCGAACGGACTCCAGCAGAATTTATTCGAATCCGAAATGAATTCATTTGAATTTTTCCGAATTCGAAAACATCCGAATCGATCAGAACCGAAACGAAACAAATTTTTCGGCCATGCACAAGTCTAATGCTGATATAAATAAAGGCAAAATACTTTTTTCTAAGCATTTAGATATCAACATGGCAGGCTGCAAAGGTCAGAAAATAAGTAGCATTGCTTATAAACACACACAGATACATACACACAGACCTATACATTCATACAAATACGAACACATACACACAGACCTGTACATTCATACAAATACAGACATACACACAGATACAGACATACTGTATACATACAGACACACAATAACATACATACAGGTAGACACACATATACTGTAATAACATACAGACACAAATATAGATATAACAAAATACACACTACATACATGCAAACATACATACTGTACATACATACAAGGAGAGTGATCATTTTTCAATTGGAACTTAAACTAATTACTTGGGGTAAATACTAATTTACAAAGTCTTATCAAGTTAGATGGACAGATTTCATATAATGTGATAGTGGTACACATTCTTTAACGTTTGGTTTTATTTATAGTGCCTTGGCTGTAATGTATACCTGTTTTATGGTATTTTTATTGTGCCAATAGGAAAGCCTTACAGCCAATGGCACAGGTGATCTTTTTTATATAGTTGGATATACTGTATGGGAAAAGCACACCAAGGACAGTGACAAACTGAAATTATATATATATATCTACACACACACACACACACACACACACACGTAAATAATGAGAATAACTCAAAAAGTTAGAAACCAGGGGTAAATTCTTATAATGTATAGTGTAGTCCTCCTTATTTGTTTTGTTAAGGTGAAGTTACAGACTTTCTTGTGTCTTTGTGCTGTTTAACTGGGCAGACAGGCAGGCATTTTAATAGTTAAAACAAAATTTATGCTTACCTGATAAATTGATGATGGTCCACAGTACTCCATAACATATGGGATATATTTCCCGCCACTAGGAGGAGGTCAAGAACCCATAACAGAGCTTAAAAACCCTCCCATCTCTCTTATTTTAACGTATAGGAAACATAAGTAGGAAAGACAAAGCATGGTCTGTAAAGATGACATTAGAACTGTTGCCCAAAAATTGAAACAGGTGGCCTGTGGACCAGCATCATCTCTAAAGAAAAATAATTTATCAGGTAAACATAAATTTAGTTTTCTTTGAAAAAATAATGATGGTCCACAGTCCTCCATAACATATGGGATTAATAACCAAGCAGATGGTCTATGTTACGGAAAGGGTGGGACAATTTTTCTGGCAGTTCCTATTTAGCCGACACTGCAGCCTGAAGGACTTTTCTGCCAAAAGCCGCTTGTAAAGAAGCAAAAACATCTAAGCGATAAAATTTGGAAAAAGTAAGCAGAGACCATTTTTACAGCTTTGCAAATATGCTCCAAAGATGCATCAATTTAAAAAGCACACAATGTTGCAACTGATTTGTAGAAAGAGCTGTAATACGCTTAGGAGGCAAATTTCCTGCCAGTAAATAAGAATTGTGAATCACTTGTTTGAACCAAGAGGCCAATGTTACCTTAGTTGCTTTTTGCGCCTTACGAGTCACAGAGTAGTGAACAAATAAACTAAAAGTGTGTCTGAAATCTTGTATATAGAATTTTAATTTCAAGATTATGTAATAGTAACTCCTTAGATTATTTAGTATGAAAGGGACACTGAACCCAATTTTTTTCTTTCATGATTCAGATAGCAGTAAATTAGAAAGTTGCTTAAAATGTCATGCTCTATTATCAATTTTTCTTTTTTCTCTTGCTATCTTTATTTTAAAAGCATCAATGTAAATCTTAGCAGCCAGCCCATTTTAGGTTCAGCACCATGGATAGTGCTTGCTTATTGGAGGCTTACATTTACCCACCATTAAGCAAGCATTACCCAGGTTCTCAACCAAAAATGTGTCGGCTCCTATGCATCACATTCCTGCTTTTTAAATAAAGATAGCAAGAGAACAAAGAAAAAATGATAATAGGAGTAAATTAGAAAGTTGTTTAAAATTGCATGCTCTAGAGGAGGTGTGCTGGTGGGAGGAGCACAGGTGCAAGGTCGAGTAGCACTTGATCTCCAGATCCTGATGAGAGCAGCTGGCAGAAATCTTTCGTGCTACACACCCCTGACCTGGGGAGGCTCTAGCAGCAACTTTAAACCGCTCCCAGCTCACACACAGTGCCATACCATCGCACAGAGCTGTATACTGCATCAAACATATGGACTGGAAAATAATTGCCAAACTTATACAAAAATTGAGGCGAGAAGTAGTCTTGAATGTAAAAAGCTACTAAATAATAATCTTAAACCTCTGAAGCGAGATAACATTGTTAAATGATATCATCTTTTTGGTTAACTCCTTAAAGAACTAACAAGACTTGCATTCCACACATCGCTTTCCTCCCCCGCAAGTGTCTGGTGAGGGGGAAATAAGGAAACTGTTCCAGCTCCTTGAATCTCCCCTAGGCTGGATATCTACCTATATATTTCACAAGAGCTACTGACCTGAGAGAGGCGCACGCTGAGGATCTGATCTGGTTACCTGGTTAAGCTGGTCGGACTTGGCTGCGGGATACCCCCCACGCTCTCTTGCCTGGGGCTGGAAGTCTGAATCAGATTGGTGACAACGGCAAGCCCCCTCACGTGACGCAGAAGAGGAGTGGCACTTCTCTTTTCCACGGAGACCAGGAAAGATTGCCCGACCGCAGCTGCTATACACCAACTTGTTGGAGGCTCCTTTTTTTGTTACTCCCGGCTCCTCGGACGGATAGCTGAGTGGTTCCTGACATAATTCCTGGTCGACTGGCTCCCTCCCACCGGTGCTGCGTGAGGGAGTCCAGACGGAGAGGCTTTTTCTTGTCGACCTGGCACAGCTGGCTGGATGCCTAAACTCTACGGTTTGGGTCAGGTACTCTACGGCTGAATTTGCACTCAGCAGAAGGCTATTATAATCTGGCAATACAAGCTTACATAGAGGAACTTTTTAGATCTGAGGACAGATCCCTACCTCTTGATGTAAGCCTGCTTTGTGCGACTGGGGAAACTTTGCTTCTGTGAATTGCTCCCCCCCACCGGTGCTGCGAGGGGGAGACCAGAAGCTGCCCTAGTGCTGGTTCCCTGATAAGGCTGCAGACCACGGACTCAAGACAACCCATAGAATGGGTCAGGTATAATTTTACCATTTCATTTTCAAGAAAGGAAAAAGAAAGAAAAAAACTTTTGTAGAGGGCCCAGAACTCTACTAAAACCATAGACTGTTAGCTGGGAACATAACAGCAGTACAAAACCATTCTGGTGAAAGGAAAAATATAAGCTAAGTCTTTAGAGGAAAGAGGGGGATAAAAAGAAGAGAGGAGGGAGTGAAGGGGAGAAAAAAGATTAAAAAGGGAAGCTAAAAACACTGTGAAATCTAACCCCCCCCCCCCCCCCTAATTACTTGTTAATTGCCTCCTTCTCTTTCCTTTTTTATATTGTATTTACTTGGTATTTATAGTGAGAAGCATTGACTTCATCAAATTAAAGGTTTTTGGCTAAGGGGATAAAACTAATAGAGCAAAAAGCTTAAAAAACAATTATAAGCCCTGCCTTGAGCAAACTATTTGACCCCTTTCATGAATAAGGTATTGATATAATCCCTTACTCTTTCTTGTTTCTTCTGTTTTAAGAGGGGAGGGAGGAGAGGAGAGAGAGAAAGAGAAAAAACAATAAGTTACATATTAGAAGGAAGGCAATGTTACTTTGTTTGGTGTATACTAAATCTGATAAATGTTGCCATAGGCAAAATTAGAAATTGTATCCTCAGGAATATACTGAGAATATTTGCAGTTAGTAACAGGTTTAAATCTGTATGACCCAGAAATGAGAAATCTGCCTAGAGCATACAAATAAATACTTATTCAATAATTGAAACCCCTGGCTAAATTAGCTAAACTATAAAAACATAGGTAAAGAAAACATTACCCTACTTCCATACACTACAGCAAGATAAATAGCTAGATTCTTATTGAATAGGTCCTTTTTTCTTTTTCTTTTTCTTTTCAATTGGTTGTTGTTTATTCTTGACAATTGTATCGGGGGGTTTTGAGGAAATGGGATCATGATTTAAGTCCTGGATAAAGAGGCCAATAGAGTAAAGGAGATCAAAACTAAATACAAGATTATCTTCCTCTTTCTTAAGGAAGCCTAATTGCATCTCCCACTTGTTATCTGATTTATAACGTAAAACTTAACAAGACTTATAACAACGCGAAGACAAAAGTATTATGTATGCTATGTTGACTATTATCTTTTTGTTGAAATGAAAATTGTAATGCTGTAAATACTCTGACACTGCATGAATTTAGTTTTAGTGCATACATCTTAGGCGAAGGAAATTACTGCAGAGTATACTAACCTGTGAAAAGATAAACCTAATAAAGCTAGAAGTGGCTAAAGAGCCCACAGGGGCTATATAAACTGAGCTTAACTAGGGTAGAATAGTAACTTGAACTGAGATCATCATAGTTACTAAAATAGCTTTATACCTTATGGAAAAGGATTGATAACAATTGCTTCTGGCAAACCCTTCATAAGTATTAAGACGCAATACTAGATTGGGTGGTAAACTTAAGCCGTATAACATTGCTTAACCAAATAGGACTCACTGAGAACTCTAAAAAACACATAGATAAAGGGAACATTAACACACCCTTACCTATTGTAATAAGACTAAAGGCTACACCCTTATTTAGGCTGCGCACAATATCCTATTGAACACACTCTTATTAAAGAATTGGAAATATTTAACTGCCTATTCTTATAACTGAGACGCTCTAAATAAGTCTTCACTCTAAAAACTCCTTTTTTTTTTTTTTTTTTACTTCTCTCTCTCTTCTGTCTCCTCTCACTTCCCCCTCTGGCACATCACAACCCAGCACCACAACACTTCTCACCCCCCTAACTGCACTCCCCTGCTCCACCCCTTCCCTTTTCCTTCCCCCTTTTTTTTCCTTTTCACTATAGGGGATCTAATCTCGTGTAATTCCCCCCTTCTCCGGTTCACTTAATTTCCTTCACTGGGATTTATAATCACATTAACACAATTTTGCACAATTTATGGATAAATATATCACTGCAGAACTCAAGACTCCTCCCTCAGCCATGGCAGCTAAGCAAAGAGAGAGGAAAAATAAAAATACACAAGAAAATGTAGCAGAGACTCACCTAAATAGCCCCTCACCTACACATGAACATCTGGACATACAAACTTTAGTCACAAAAATATCAGAAGCCCTATCTCCCAAGTTTGAACAACTAAGAGATGAGATTAAACAAGATATAAACTCTTTAATGATAGAAATACACCAGTTCTCCAACAGAATCACTGAGGTAGAGCAGAGAATATCTGACATAGAGGATACCACCCTGAACCATAACTCCAACCTAAAGTAAATAAATGCCAAAGTACTGAGAATGCAACTAAAAATAGAAGATCTAGAAAATCGGGCGCGAAGGAACAACATTAGAATAATTGGAGTCCCTGAAGAAAAACAGTATGGGGATCTAAATAAATTAATTACAGTAACAATTCCACAACTCTTACAAATACCACAAACATACCCCCAAATGATAATCGAAAGAGTTCATAGGTTAGGGTGGTACAACCCGGAGAGAACGAAAGCTCGCCCTAGGCCTATCATAGCTAAATTACTCAATTATCAAGATAAACTTACTCTGCTCCAACACTTTAGACAAAATCAACCCATTTTAGTGGGGAACACTAAAATCATGATTTTCCAAGATTTTTCAATGGAAACCTCTGCTAAGAGGAGAGAATTAGCACCAATATGTACAAGATTGATAAATCAAGGCTATAAAGCTACTTTAGTATACCCAGCCAAACTTAAAATAACAATAGGTGAGGATGTTCAATTTTTTGAATCAGCCAAGGAGGCCGAAAAATTTATAACGCAAGCTGTACCCCAGATACTGGGTAAAAGGGGGAAATAATGAATCCAAAATATAAATTAAGTTTAATAAGGGCATCTTCTATAGAATTTTGTAATGTACACCCAGTCCGTAAATAGGGATGATGCATTGGTCAGAATTATTCTGACCAACTTTGCATCTATTAGAGGGCAAGGCTTTCGGGAAATTCTCCAGGGCCGGCGGAGGGGGCCCGGGGGGGATGGGGGAGAGGGGGCTGTGGAGATGTTGGCCCAACTGTGGGTCCCCCCTCTTTTTTTTTCCTTTTATTTAATTTTTTTTGTTTTGTTGTTCTTCTTATTCCCCCCTCAGAAACACAAGATTTCAGCTATTATCTTGTTCATCTCCTTTAAATAACGACAGAGAATGTTTGTAAAATGGTTTCCTGGAACATAGGTGGGCTAACATCCCCAATAAAAAGAACTACAATTATATCATATCTTAAAAAATTAAAGGTCAATGTTGCCTTCCTCCAGGAAACCCACATTAAACTGGAAGAAGTATATAAGATGAAAAGATCCTGGGTTGGAGAAGTTATAGCTTCTCCAGCACTGGGAAGGAAAAGAGGGGTAGCAATCATATTAGGGAAAAAAATGAATGTAACCTCTACGGTACTTGAAGTTGACTCAGAGGGAAGGTTTTTAATAGTAAAAATTAAAAGCGGTAACATTATATATACATTATGTAATATATATGCTCCAAATATTATTGACCACGGTTTCTGGGATAATTTACAAAATAAAATACTCTCAAAAATAGAAGGGATGTTAATAATTGGAGGAGATTTTAATATATCACCACAATATGCTTTAGACAAACTTAGATTCAATGCCACAATACTGAAAACAAAAAAAGATAATTTAGAAGCAACATTTTTTAACAAATTATATAACAACTTAAGAGTAAAAGACATTTGGAGAGTGCAAAACCCCGATAGTCGAAGCTTTACCTGCCTATCAAAGGCTCACAAGTCTCTTTCGAGAATTGATCTATTCTTAATAGATGAGAAGTTGTTGAATCTAAGAATTAAGGCTAGTATTTTGCCGGTCGCAATTTCGGATCATGCCCCAATAACTATCGAAATTAGCCCACATGATGCTAAATCTAAAAATAATCGATTTTTCTTTCCTCAATATCTGGCCACTGACCCAGAATTTAAAATTTGAAGAATATGTTCGTTTTAATAGGGAATATATAAGTCGCCCAATGATATTCTGGGAAGCTGCAAAGGCAGTCATGAGAGGAGAGATACTAGCATACAATATTAATAGAACTAAGAGCTACAAAAAAAAGGAAGAAAATATCATGAAAACACTATCAAACGCATACAACAGCTACATAGTCAATAAAACACTTATAACTTGGAACAATTATACACAAGCAAAACAAGAAAGAGATTCTTTTCTACTACATAAAGCCACTCAACAAGAACTGAGACTCCAATCACAATTATATAAATACGGGAACAAGGCAGGTAAACTACTCTCTAGACTAGTTAAACAAGATAAAGGGCATACTCCAATAGAACTTATTCAGAAAGATGATAAACTACTCTCAGATTCAGAAGATATTTTAAAAATAATGGTAGAATATTATCAAGATCTGTACTCCCCAAGCCAATCTAATACCAGAGAAAGTGAGGATTTTTGGAAACAAATCTCCTACCCAAGCATCTCAGAGGAAATGAACGAAATGATTAACCTTCCTATTACTGAGTTAGAGGTAATGAGGGGAATAGAAGATCTGCCTATTAATAAAGCGGCAGGCCCGGATGCCCTGCCTAGTGAATTTTATAAACTATTAACCCCCACTATAGCTCCATACTTAACTAAACTATTCAATAACATATATAGGGAGGGCTGCCCACCATCTGCCAGTTTCTCAGCCTCATATACTACCCTTATTTTAAAACCTGGAAAAGATCCAACTCAGAAAGAGTCGTATAGACCTATTGCTCTGCTAAACACAGATTATAAACTTTTGACATCTATTCTGGCACACAGGTTACAATCCCCCCTTGCACACATAATTCATAAAAATCAAGCAGGATTCCTGATAAATAGAAACTCCTCAGCTAAAATCCATGAGCTATTTCTTACCATTGACTATGTTAATACAGAGCCGTCCCAAGCCCAAGGAGGAGAACAAAGCGATATTGATAANNTTACAATTGACGCCGAAAAGGCATTCGATTCGGTCAATCATGACCATTTATTACACACACTATCCCAATTCGGGTTTAGAGGCCAGTTTCCTACATTTATTAAAAATCTCTATGAGAAAGCTTATACTAGGTTATTAGTTAACACTAGGCAGTCATCAGACATACATCTTACAAAAGGTACAAGGCAAGGCTGTCATCTATCCCCGCTGTTGTTCAACATCGCAATTGAACCACTCGCAATCTTAATTAGGCAAGAGATCGAAGGAATTAAAATAAGGAAAAAAGAACTCAAAATTGCGCTATATGCGGATGATATTTTAATATACATGAGAAATACTCAGTCAAATATTCCCAAACTATTGACTATCATAACTCAGTTCAGCTTGTTCTCGGGATATAAGATAAATACTAATAAATCTGAACTCTATTGGTTAAGATCCCCAGAACAACCTATAGACAATATACCTTTTAAAATAGCAGAACATTAATTTAAATACTTGGGTATTATAATTACCTTAAACCCAGAACAATGGTACTCTTTCAATATACCACCAATCTTAAAAAGTATTAGAGAAACAATGAAAAGCTGGCAGAACCTTCCCATTTCGCTCTCAGGGCAAATTGCCCTATACAAAATGATATTATTGCCAAAAATTCTTTATATTTGTCAAAATATACCAATGATTTTGAAGCAGAAAGATGTTAGGCTCTTAAATATGGCACTCAGAAAATTTTTATGGCAAGACAAGAAACCTAGAATTTCCCTTGAAAAACTCTCTTTACCTAAAAAATTTGGAGGGTGCGCGTTACCAGACCTACGCTTATATAATCTTGCGTTCTTAGCCCGAATAGTAACAGACTGGATCTATCTTAAGGACTACGTAACAGATAATTACTTAGAGAAGAATATAAGCTTCCCCTATCTTCCTACAGCATTAATACATAATAAAATCAGTGAAATACCAAAGAGAGTCAAGAAATATTTTTCTATCTTTGTCCCAATTAAAGCATGGTTGAAGATCTGCAACCTACTAAAAATAAATGAGAAAACCTCAAGCTACCTACCCTTAAAAGGCAACCCACAATTCGAACTAGGTTTACAATTATCACCCCTCCAAAGATGGCAGGCAAGAGGACTCGAAAGAGTGGTGCAATTAATAGACATAACAGGGAAATGTATTAAATCATTTACTGACCTTAGAAATGAATTTGATCTCTCACAAAAAGACTTCTTTCCCTACCTTCAGGTAAGGCATTATATTTGGAAGCTAACAAATATATCAGACTGGAACTGGTAATTGGGACCACTTGAGGATTGGCTATGCCTGGTCAATAAAGGCCAGATGTCAATCTTTCCCTGTTACCAAATGCTGAACTCGAGAAAAGGCCTAGATAATATAATAAAAATTTAATCAAAATGGGCTACAATCATAGAACCAACTTATTTAGAGGAGGGATATACTCAAAAATCTATATTGAATGTTAGTCAAACAACGCTTTCCTCCACATGAAGGGAATCACACATGAAACTTTTGTACATGACTTACGTTACCCCTGAAAAGGGACACAGATGGGGCAATGCTCAATTCAATAAATGTTCAAAATGTTCCCTAGAAGCTGCTAACTTTAAGCACATGTTATGGGAGTGTCCAAAGGTGAGAGTAATGTGGAAAAAAGTAGAATATTGGTTAAATAGAAGATTAGGAATAACCTTCGTAGATCTCTCATTTATAAATACAATATTTCTTAGAACAGACGAAAGATCTCTCCCAGAGGAGAAAAAAATTGTTAATATTACTGTATTAGCAGTAAGATATTTGCTGTTTAAAAAATGGAAAGAAACATCAACCCCTAGTATCCCAGAGATCAGAAACTGCTTAAAAAAGCAATGCATACTTGAACATGACGCAAAATTATTTAAGTCTCAAGATGTTAATAGGTTTTTTCAAAAATGGTCATCATTTATAAAGATCTTCTCAAAAGAGGAAATAGACCACCTAATCTATCCATTTAGGAATTCAGACTTAGTTCTCTTAGGATTGTGGTAAAAATATAAAATGAAGAGAGAGGAGAATACATAGGGGACCCCCCCTTCTTTTTTTTTTTTCTCTCTCTCCCCTCCCCCCTCTTCTACGTCTCGCTCCCCCCCCCTCCCCCCTCCGCCTTATATAAATCGTAGTAAACCCCACCCGAGCGCCAAGCTAGGAAATCCAGGATTTCCAACACAGTCATTCTAAAATAGTTAAAATCGAAACACAATAAGACCTACATAGGTAACCAACACAGGGCACAAAATAAAAAACTAGAACTGATAGCTGATAAAAAAGCAGTTTACAAGGAAAAAACTGTGTTTATTATTATTGTTTACTAATAGTGTACTTATTTTTGTTTGTTGTATTATAATGCCCTGCGAGGCGCAACCGGAACCTACAACTGGTAGGAAGCAAATACGTATTGTAAAAAAAAAAAAAGTGTTTCATGGATATTAAGTAAAACAAAACAGTAGTGTGAATAAATACTTTTGTGGGCATATGCCCAAACCTTTCATCTGAGAATCCAAATTGGAAATAGTTTTTTTCTCTTGCAGGACTAGTAACCAAATTTTGAAATTTGTCAGCCACGCCCACAACAGCAGTGTTTTCACTAACACCTTCTGGAGGCATCAGTAATGATACCTGGTATTTAGATAAAGGGGAACATGGTCCCTAGAAGTGCCCCTTGGTATAAAGTTATAGTAAAGCATAAATAGAAGTCAGGCAATGAGTGAAAATATGCTTCAAATGCCCCCAAAATACTGTCTAGTGTATTTTATTAAAAAACAAAGATGGGAGCATCTTTATTTTTTAATAAAATTACAGCATTAGGCAGTAGTTTGGGGCTAAATTTGGTGGGAGTGGGGTGTAAGAAAAAAAACTGCACTAAAAAAGTGCCTTTACATTGAGGTCTATGGGAACTGTGTGTTCCCAGTAAATATATATATGCTTATATACATATATATGTATGTGTTAATATGTGTATTAACACATAAATGTATATGTATATAATCATAAACATATATACTTAGCACTGTTTCCCATCGCTGTGCTACTTACCCCCTGCGCTGCGTGAGTTCTGATGGCAGTGTATGACGGCATCAGAATGAGGCTCCCATAAGAGCCTATGGATAGGGTGACCATATTGCCGCTTTAAAAAGAGACACATAGGAAAAATACATATTTCAGAGTTCTTATTCAAAACATTTCTTTAAACTGCCCTGAAAACAGCCCTGACATATGTATTTTTCATATGTGTCCCTTTTTAAAGCGGCAATATGGTCTCCCTACTATGGAAGCACGCTTTCCTGAGCCCAGTGCTTTCCAACAATGCGAACGCAAGGTCGCGTTCGCATTGCTGAAAACTTGTACATTATCGTGCACTGGTATTTCACAGTGGGACGCAAATATCGATTTCATCAAAGCGATATTTAGCCCTCCACTTGTAATCTTGCCCCAAGTTGGTAAGTGTATCCTATTTAAGAGATCGATCTAAGCTTCATTCCAGCTCACATATAGCTCTGTGGTGAGGGTACATTAAAGCAGTCTCAAAACTCAGCAGTCAAATGGTACTGCAGGCTTTTAGCCGTCTGTACACATCTGGTAAACAATTTAGAAGAAATGCATGGTTCCCAGTAGTGCATTATTGTGCCTGAGCTTACCTATGGATGCTTTTTAGCAAAATATAATTAGAGAATGAAGATAATTTAAGTAAATTTGAAAGTTGTTTAATAGTGTATGTTTTATCTGAATCATTAAAGAAATTGTTGGGTTTAATGTCCCTTTAAGCTTTGGGTTCAATATTAGCACCCTGAATATTATGGTTTTCAAGCACCCTGCATGCCCTTCATTTAATTAATTAATAAACCTATAGACTGTAAGCTCTATCAAAAGATATGGTTGTAATTTGTTTTTTTTAAAAAAACTTAAGACTTGACTGATATGTTATTCTATAGCAACATAACAAAAATGTCTTGCACTTTCAAGGTGTTTACTGCCCCTTTAAGTGTTATATATTTTTGTATTTCCCCATTCCTCTACTCAGTACTACAGAATATATATACAGAAATAAATCATGATAATAATCAATGATAACTAATAGCAGGGGTGGAACTACCATTGGTGCAGCAGGTGCAGTTGCACCAGGGCCGAATTGCTGGATGGGGCCCATAACAGCCAGTCTATACATAGGTGTGTGAAGGGGAGCCTTTTATTAGTGCATTTTATAGGTCATATCCTATTATCTATTTCTTTATCTATCTGTCCATCTATCTATCTGTCCATCTATCCTAAAAACCATTATACAGAGCAGAATGCATATTAATACTTTTGCTTTCTATTGAGTTACCATTGGGGAGCCCCAAAATATCTTGCACCAGGGCCCTCTGTTAAGTAGGTCCGCTAATGACTAATAGGCATCATTCTATCAGCACATACTATCTGTAGGTAGGGAATTAATTTCATTTGTGTGCTTTTTTTAATGGCCCTAGTATATCTACAGATGCAAGTCATCATAATGGAGACTCTTTTAAAGTAATTTAACAACAGCAGATGTCTAATAGCAGCTCCATTTTAGTGACTGCATCATATCTGCTTACTAATATTTATTGACAATGGGCTATGTGCCATGCTGTCAGTGAGTTTGTCCCTCCAAATGCTACAACAATATTAATAATACACACCTTCCAGGGTTATAGCCCATTACACCTTACTGCAAACCCCCAACTGAACTTTAAATGTCACTCTCCTGAACCCCTATAAAAGCAAAACAAAAAACAAAAAAAAA
>CAJPDP010045451.1:0-11856 GCA_905336975.1 Bombina variegata variegata
ACTCGGGGTATATGTTAGGGTGTTAGGTGTACACGTAACTTTATTCTCCCATAGGAATCAATGGGATATCGGGCAGCAGCGAACATAAGCTTTCGCTGCTTTCAGACTCCCATTGATTCCTATGGCATCTGCTGCCTCCAGCCTATGTGTGTCTATGGCCACTCATACCACCAAATATGAATTATGGGTCCTATCCTGACAGCTTAAGCGTAACAGCTTAAGCTGTTACGCTTCTATGTTTTTTAACCTAAACTCCCTTACATTTAGCCACCAATCAACAAGCACTACCCAGGCGATGAACCAAAAATGGGCCGGTTCCTAAACTTAGATTCCTGCTTTTTTAAATAAAGATAGAACAAAGAAAATCTGATAATAGGAGTAAATTAGAAACTTGCTTAAAATAGTGAATCAGTAGTACAATTGAAGATGATGTGGAAGATCTAGAAAAGTGATACTAAACACCTTGTAATTACAAGATGAGAAAGGGGAGGAGAGGGCACATAGATTGCTAGAATGTATTAAAGGAACATGAAAGTCAAAATTAAACTTTTATGATTCAGATAGAGAAATCAGTTTTAAACAATTTTCCAATTCACTTCCATTACCAAAATGGGCACAGTTTTTTATATGCATACTTTCTGAGGCACCAGCAACTCACAGTATATAAGTATACGCACTTTGTTATTGGCTGATTGGAAAGGAAAATGGAACTAAAGGCCGCTGCTTCATAACTGGTACACTGTTTCTCAGGCTGCGGTCTGCAATCCGCCCGATCCTATACGATCGGGCTGATTGACACCCCCTGGGCCGCAAATCTGCAGGGGGCGGCATTGCACAAGCAGTTCTGGTGAACTGCTTGTGCAATGTTAAATGCCGACAGCATATGTTGTCGGCATTCAGCGATGTCTGTCGGACATGATACATGACAGCGTATCATGTCGGACAGACATTGATTAATTGGCCCCTAAGTGATTTTGCATTGTCTTTTTAAGCAAAAGTCATACACCATGGCAAGACTGAGCACAGCAACAACCCACAAAGTAGGTATACTGCATCAGTAAGGTCTCTCCCATGCAGATGTGCTGCTCCAGCTCTTCTGAAGAAGCACAAAGAACTGGGCAATGTTGAGGACTGTTGATGCAGTGGTCGGCCAAGGAAACCTAGTGCAGCAGATGAAAGACACTGTCATATAACCTGTACCTTTAATTCAGATTCTCCTCCCATTGCCATTACCCCATTTAAGGAGCAGCTCAAACCATTACTAACTGCTTGAATATCCGCAAGCTACTGAAGCTCTAACTTCAATTGCTTTAAAACTTCTTCCCTAAAAGGGATGAATGTCAATTTAGACATCCAGTCATTTCTAATATAACTCACGCTGTCGGTGCCCTGAGTGTATAACATACCTTTATCTTTCAATTTATAGAAATGTATCATCCCAATTATAATATATTAATATTCTCTAGAACTGTTTACTAGACAGTAGGACCAGACTACATGCACCCATTTATAGTAATGCACCTGCATTTGTTAAGGGTTATTAGCCATAGGAGCAATGGTATTGCAATACTAACACTTTTATATTTATTTTTTTTATTATGAGGAGGATTAAATTATGTGTACTGCTGAATATGTTCGAATGTGCACAAAGATTTAGTATATGTTTTTAAATCTTCCATGAAGGTATATCATTTTTATAATACATTCTTTTTATCCTTAAGGGTTAATAGGAGGAGTACTTACCTTCCTGCCTTTAAAAGACAGGAAGGAAGTACCTGTGATCACTCTTGAAAAAGTTTGAGTCTGGAACGAAACGTACGTCAAATGTAGTAATTAAGAGGATCCCTGTGAGGCTACAGTAGTGTGCTTGTATTCTATAACAAGCATAACGTGGGTTGAGGGCCGATTTTTAGATATTTTTTGTATTTTTAAGGTCTTGTACCCGTGCGGTGTATCCTGTGAATTACGGACATTATACTGAATACTTCTCATAGAGAAATCCACAGTGTGTCATTAAGGCACCACTTACAACGGGTGTATAATCACACTTCCCACTTTGAGCCACTTGGAAGGACTGTAACAGGTCTAAGGACATCCAACTGGCCAGGCTGGAAACACACCTCCTCTTGTGATTGGCGGATACGATGACTTGGGCTACTCTATACTTGGGAGAAGATGTCAGAGCGGGTTTGCAGTTTCAAAAACTGTTGTCACATTGCTGTTTTATATCTTTTAAATTTTGAGTGCGTTTCTGTAATAGGGCACTACATTATTAAAGGTGTCTTTATAATCTGCACTTAGATGCGTTTGTGCGCTCCTGTTCCTATTTTTATTTTTACAGTTTTACGCAGAGTTCGTAATGGGACTCTTTTAAAGGAGCAGCCACTCATATCCACAAACAACCACTATTGGAACATTCTTTTTTCCACTCTTATGGATTGAGTTTTGGGTTGTGTAAGATTTTCTTCCTTACGTGGGGGATTTCAAGCAGACCCCGTGACCATTTAACATTGGTTTTGAGTATTGTTTTATACAGAGATATATTGTTGTGCGATTCATCTTGTATTACACATTATAGAATAAGTATCCGCATAGGCACAATTTATATATGCTTTATTGCAGCACCTAGTGTACACTTATTTTCTTAGGTTTAGTTAGTGTAGGCGATGTGGGGGGGTTTAGGGGTTAATAGGTTTAGTTAGTGTTGGCGATGTTTGGGAACTGCGGTTTAGGGGTTAATAGCTTTATTTAGTGTTTAAGTTAGTGTCGACGATGTTGGGGAAAGGCAGTTTAGATTAGAACAATGAAAAATTCTGAATATGAATAAAGAATGGATCCGAAAATTCAGAAACAGATGTATTTGTTTTCGGAATTTTCTGTATGGTGCCAATACGGAAATTCAGATCTATCCGAATCTCCGAATTGGCCAAAATTCGGGTGAAAACGAAATTTGGCCGAAATGAATTGCACATGTCTAATACACATATATAAATAAATGTAAATATATATTTAAAAATACAAAGAACATTTTACTTCTAAGGGAAGTACATTAGAAAATATTTGCATTAAGTACATAGTAAAAGACATAATATTAAAAATTATGTCATAAGTTTTAAAGGGATAGTAAAATCCAAATTAAACTTTCAGGATTCAGATAGGACATGCAACTTTCTAATTTACTTTTATCATCAAATTTACTTTGTTCTCTTGGTATTCTTAATTTGGTGTTTACTATTCCTTTAAGGTATTTGAGTGGAAAGGGCTCCAAAGTGTGTGTATATTCTGTATATTTCTTACCACTTACACTTTATGCTAGCTCTTCAGTTGCACTAACTCGTGTACACCCGTTTACTTTCAACTTGTAATACGCGCACAAGTTAGCTCAGTCGCAATATGGCTTATCCCGACCAGCGCAAACTTTAGCTCACCACTTTCAAAGTTTAAAAAAAAGTTAATTATAAAATTGTGCACAAGTATAAAAATATTTAATTGCACACACCATGAATTTGTTTGCAATTTAAACAAAAAACAAGATATAAACACACTAGGCAGTCATGCCATGTTTTATTTTTGCTTTGGTTGTGTACATTTTGTCTATGTGTAGATCTGTTGAATTATAAGTTTTCTCACTGCAAACTCCAGTGGACTGGAACAGAGGTCATTGACAGATAAATTAAAATAGCATTACAGTGAAATGGTTATGACAGCTGTTTTTTTTTTAGTATGGTAATGACTTGACATCATGTACCTTCAGAAGCTAGAGTTAACTTATGTTAGAAAACATTGATGTACTGATTATTGTTGCAGCACCAGACATCAACAGGCATAAATTAAGCAACTGATAGACATTATAAACATTTTATACAATAATATAAGAATATATGTGCTATCAATTGTGCTTCACTTGTAATCTAGTCCAAAATGGGAAAAATACAGAGAGGCAAACACAAGTACAGATACAGACATATTTGATGATCTGATATTTGCATCTATGTTTATTTATTTATTTTGTACAGAAATGCTCACATTTCTTGAAGGGCTCATAATATAATTAAAGTGGACAGTGTAACAGTGGCATCTAGCACCAATTATAGACTTCAATTGATAATCCTTTTACTAGTACTGCATCTTAATGGAGAGAGATAGCACAGGCTATTTGAACAAAACATTTTGGGCTAGATTACAAGTTGAGCGCTAATTTATCTCACACCTGTAAATGGGCGCACAATAAATAACCAGCCATTACAAGTGCCTGGTTATTGCTTCCACACTGAAAATTAACCAGAGGTTAGACCTCAGATTAATTTAAAAAAGATACCGCAATTGCCCCCAAAATTAAGTGTGCATATGCCTGTTAAAAATAAAAAATATCGGGGGGGCGGATTTAACCGCTGATCTGACTCGCAGCATAAGGAGAGAGCTCTGTTAAAAATCAATAGACTTTTACCTTAAGTAGTTAAAAGTAAAATTTGACAAACCCCTTCTTATTCTTTTTACATTCCTTGTTGCACCGGACTACCAGGATTCCATATCCTGGACCCTGCTACTTTATTCTGGGGCTTTGTCCCTCACCAACCCACCCTGCCTATCTGAGGACTCACTCCCGGTCCGCATCTCAGCAGTTTGTGCACCGAGCCCGGGACCCTAGCCAGAGACTATACGGGTATCCACGATTCCGGAGGGTCGGGGCTCCACTCCGGAGGCATGCTGCCTGCTTCCAGAACTGCTCAAAGGACAGTCCAGCCCCGGACATACCGGTGGCTTTGAGGCCTACTAGAAGCAGAGGCCCGTCCACACCAGGTAGCAAATACAGGGGCACTGAGACCAGCATCTCACCTCCACCTCCACTACCGTCCACCCGGGGGATCTCCCCCTACCGAAAGCAACCCCTCACCAAGTGACTGGACAAGCCCAGTATGAAAGAGAAAAAGAGCGCCAATGGCCGCCATCTTGCTTGCGGCCTTGCCGATGTGAACATCCACAGAGTTCAGTGCCAGTGGGGGGAACACGCAGTCCATCGGCAGTAACAGAAGATCAGCTCCTCCACTTAGATCCATTTCCTAGTTCGTGAACAGTAGACAGAGGACAGCCCTGGAACTGTGCCCTGGAGGCTGCGCTTCCACTACATCCACGTGGCGTGGCCACACAAGGTAAACAAACACCGGGGCACAGGGGGATGGCCTACCAACACAACCCCATGCTTTAATCACACCACCTGAGCCTTGAATTATAACCGGAGGCCTCCTAGTATATTGCAGCTCTTGAGCCACTTCCCCAAATACAGCCTTACCCCTCAAGAGCCTTGCAGCTTGCAATCGCAGCACACAGGGACCTTCAGGCCCTGCTAAACACAGACCTCTGGTTGGGCCTGTAGTATGCTCTGCCCACTTGGAGACTTATTTGAATAAATAAATATTAGGCCCATATAACCTGACAGGCCCACAATCAGCAAGCATCTGAGCAATGTCCACTACTGCAGCCTTAATTAAATTCCTCAATCCCCACAAGTGGTTCCTATGGGCACAGGATCACAGTCGTTAAACTCGGCCTCATATCTTCTGGCCTACCTAAACACATAAAGAGCTGTGACTTTCATACCCCACAGAAACAGGAATCGAGGGTGTACACATTACAACTAGCGGAGTAACCTCTGTCCTGACAACCCCTCTGGCTCCATAAGGCACCCCCTCATACTGGACTCAGCAAATAATCACACGCTCTCCCCCCCCTTTTCCCGCTGCCCTTAGGGGCGTCCTGTGAGGACATCTTCCCCGGGGAGTAGCGTGTGGGGTGGCCTCTCTACTCCAGGACACTGCAGCAGCTGCTGCTGACCAGCATCGCTATAATCCTAAGCTTAGTGGCCCACAACACATAGGATCAACAATTCATCCTGTCTGGGACTTTTTTGCACAGGGTAAGAATGGTAGAAGGCTAAGATAAAAAATGTTCTAAGACTGGGGTCCACGGGGTGAACTAGAATAACTCGACAGCAACTCGAGAGTGTTATCTAACTCACACCATCTCACTCAATCCATAACTAGGGTACCCACCACCCACCAAGCTGCCTCACTACAAGCTCCACAGGCCCAGAGGAGAAAAATGGCACAGGCCCAGAGGAGAAAATCTAAGGGTCTCCCAGGCCCGAAAAAAACAATGAAAGAACACTTCCAACAACCCCGAAGAAATCTGGAACAATTCTCTGAGGACGACCTGTCAGATTCCATCTGCCTTTCAGAACCAAGTAATGAGAGAGGCCTTAACACTTCTTCCCCGCCAGCAAGCCTGGCAGATATTGCAGGAGCCAATAACAACATGATGGACCAGATAAAAACCATGCTGGCGCCCCATCATGAATCCATCTGCAAAAGGTTTGACGAAAGGGGCAAGCAGGAAGATCTTATTGTCGACCATGCCAACTTAATCTCATACTCACAATGCATGGAAGGGCAAATCTCAGCTCTGGAGTCGAAGCTGGCAGACTTGGAAGATCACTCCAGGCACAACAATGTTCACCTGAGGGGTATACCTGAGAGCGTCCCCCCCTAAGGACTTGCAAACCTATATACAGGAAGTGTTTATAGCTGCTCTTGGACCTCTACAAGGTCCTGAATCTCTCATTGATAGGGTTCACAGAGCGATTAGACCGAGAGCCATGTCTGATGACAAGCCCAGGGACGTAGTTGTAAGACTGCATTACTACACCTTTCGGGAGAAATTTCTGAGAGCAGTTAACTCTGGGTCTCTAAAAGCTTAAAAATTTGGCAGTCTACAGATCTTCCCAGACCTCTCCCCTCACACACTACAGCAGCGAAAGGCCTACCAAGACTTCACGAGAATTCTCAGGAATAAGGAAATCAAGAACAGGTGGGGTTTTCCAGTACGACTTTTCATCACTAAAGACGACATCCAGCACATCATAACCTCCTCAGAGCAGGCCAGAAACCTTCTCTCCAAATGGGACCTTCTTCCAGACAAATCATACCCAACAGCCTCCAAAACCCCCGCTGTGGAATTGAGGGCAGAGGCCCCACCATGGAAACAACTTCTTATTAGGGTAAAAGATAGAAACACTCCGCAAGCCTCCTCTTCTAAAACCTTGTCCTCTAACTGTGAAGCTGAATGAAGCCTGAGATTCACCTATTCTGACCTCTTTACTTTGGTACCTCACAGAACTTGTGCACTTTTTGCTGAAGGCTCATGCCGGCGACGTTTAGACCTCCTGATTTGTGAGGTCTTACTTACAAATATCTGTATCATTTTTTATTGTCAGTTCAATAACTCTTGAGTAATAATAGTGGACACTTTAACCCTGTGCTGGAGAACTGGGGCAAGAGACCTTGCATCTGCTTTGTTGCCCTTTATCTTTTTCTCCCCAAGGTACACAGCCCTGGAACAGTACAGGATCCACAGGACTTTGTTAGAGCTGAACTGGCCCGGGCCTTGACCTTACAAGAGTAAGAGGAGGGGACTGCTGTCCTCAGCGTCCCCCCCGAACACTATGTTGGAAATGTTAAATTTTACTGTTTGAATTATAGTGTTATGTTATTATGCTGTTAAATGTTTTTCTTTATTATATGCACCAGCAGGCAACATCGTCTTATCAGAGAAAGTCGGTGTTGCTGTACTAAATGCCCATTGCAAATGTCCATCCCAAAATCTGAACTCACCCCTTCGGGCCCTTATGGCCTTATACCTCTAGAAATTAACTCTACCTAAGTTACTCTCTGTGCCCCTGGCGCTCCCCCCCCACACACTTTTGGATCTGCTTTGTCCTTCGCTTTATAGGGAAGTACAACACAGATTTTGGCTGTGTCTTTTTATCACAGACCTTAATTACTACTACACGCTAGAAGTAAATCACTTCTTTAAAGAGACTATGTAACACTATCTGCAGCGGTGTGTGTCACCGTAGATAGAGAACATAATCTAGTACCCCTTACCTTCCTTTCTCCCCGCCTCTTCCTAATAATACCCCCCTTTTTTTTTTTTTCGTTGTTCTTCTCTCAACATGGCTCTTAAGTTTGCCACCCTGAATACCCACGGCTTGAATTCATCTATGAAGAGGAGCCTTCTCCTTAGATACCTCCTGAAAACCAAAGTAAAAGTCGCCTTCCTCCAGGAGACCCATTGGCCTCGGGGCTCCTCTTTCATGCAGAACTCTAAACTTTTCCCAACCTGCCTGTCAGCCTCACACCCATCAAAAAAGAGAGGTGTCGCCATTGTTGTCCACAAGTCAGTTGACTGCGTGATCCAAGACGTAGAGAGGGACCCAGGTGGCAGGTATCTGCTAGTGGTCTGTACAATGGACGGAGTCCAATACACCTTGACCTCATAATAAGCCCCAAATGTAGGTCAACTCACCTTCCTGAAATCGATTCTCCCCCTGATAGACCAACTAAACAGAGGTACTCTTTTAATTGGAGGAGACCTGAACATGGTATGGGATCCACTCCTAGATAGGAGATCCTCCAAACACAAACCCCTGGACCCCGCAGCCAAGCAAACCAGTTTACATCTTTAATGTACCAGTTTTGTCTGTATGATGTATTCTAACCCCCACCTCTGCTACTCAAGAATCGACTACCTGTTATGTCATTCCCCCTTCCTGGATAGACTCTCCCACCCCTCTATTCAGGTTTTCCCATGGTCAGACCATGACATGGTCTCCATTGTTTTTAATAATCATCATCCCCAGGGTCATTCCCCCCTCTAGTTGGAGATTACACCCCTCTTTAATTTCCGGGCCAGCTAGAGCAGACACCTCCAGGATCATTTCTGACTTTCTTGTCACCAACGATAACGCTATGACCGATGACCCCATACTATGGGCAACCCTGAAGGCATTTATGAGGGGTCTTTTTATAAAACAGGCCTCAAAAAAACATAAACTTTTGGGAAAACCTCTTGCTCAATTATATTCGGAATTACGCTCCCTAGAAAAACACAACAAATAGGCCCAAGACAGATGGCCAATCAGATAGCAGCCATTAGATCCCAAATTAATGCAATAGAGGACAAAAGGGTACAATCAAATCTCCTGGTCCTCAAACAATTGTACTATTATAAGGGTAATAGCACAAAAACTCTGTATCCGCACACAACAGCGTCGTATCCCGTCCCTCAAAACCCAAAGGGGGCCTGTTCATGCCCCAACAGACATAGCGAATGCATTTGCACATTATTACACCACATTATACAATTTGGACTCTTCCCCTGAGATCTCTAAAGCCCTAAGACTGCAGATTGAGCAATTCCTGGCTTCCCTCCCTCTCCCTGTCCTGTCGGAGGAAGACGCCCAGGACCTTTCGGGCCTACCAACCGCTGAAGAACTGAAACAAGCGATTTCCTCGCTACAGTTAAACAAAGCCCCAGGACTGAACGGGTTTGCTACTCTGTTCTAAAAAACTTACTCCTTGCAGCTGATACCTATCCTCATTAGATTTTTTAAATCTGCCTTCACCTCAGGGGGACTGCGCCCAGAATTTATTGAGGCCTCAATCATCACAATTCCTAAGGAAGGGAAGTACCATTCTTTATGCGAAAGCTACAGGACTATTTCTCTAATAAACGTTGAGATAAAGCTATATGCCAAAATACTGGCCACCAGATTAAATAGATTTCTTCCAGAACTAGTTGGACTGGACCAGCTCGGATTTATCCCTGGCAGACAGGGTCCCGACAACACGAGAGGCCTCTTGAACATTTTCACCGAAGCAGCAGAAATGGGGATTTCCCTTCTTGCCCTGTCAATGGACGCAGAAAAAGCGTTTGACAGGGTGATATGGGACTATATGTTCTCAGCTTTAGCAGCATTTGGCCTTCCTGAGCCCTTCATTACTGCAGTAGGATCCTTGTATTCTTGCCCCACGGCAAGGGTAAGAGGCCTGGACTTCTGCTCCGACACAGGGCGGATCACAAATGGCACAAGGAAGGGTTGCCCCCTGTCCCCCCTGCTCTTTGCCCTTGCCATTGAGCCGTTGGCAGTGGCAATTAGGCTCTCAACCCAAATCAGGGGTCTACTCCTTCACAACACCCCCCAGAAACTAGCCCTCTATGCGGACGATCTGACCCTTTTCATCACAGAGCTGGAAGAGTCCCTCCCTGCACTATTTGACCTCCTAGCCAAGTTTGGCAGTATTTCTTATTACAAACTGAACCTCAGTAAAACTGAAGCCTACCCTCTAAACTTACCAGAATCCATATTAAACTCCCTCAGGAGGAGATATAAATTCCAATGGTCCCTATCAGGCCTCAAACACATCGGGGTGTTTCTCTCCCATGATATTGACATAGTCCTAACTAAGAAATTCCATTCCTTTCTCACCCAACTCCAAAACGACCTGTGTTCCAGAAGGTATGACGAAATCTCCTGGTTTGGGAGAATTGCGGCAATTAAGATGATGCAGCTTCCCAAACTGACATACTTCTTCAGATGTCTGCTGATAAAGATCCCACTCTCATTGATTAATAAACTCCAAGCGTTGTTTATCCGGTACATATGGAACGGGAAGAAGCCCCGTATTGCAGCATCTCTATTACAACATCCAGTTCTGGCTGGGGACCTTGGTCTCCCAAGTGTGAGACTTTATTATGAAGATGCCCTTCTTTACCATATATCAGAATGGAACACTAAAGAGGCAATCTCCCGCTGGTTCGAGCTGGAACAGGCCTCCCTACTGGCCCATTTAACCCTGATGGACCTTCTCTGGATCCCTTCCCATTGCGCCTCGGACTTCCTGATCCACAACAAAATTATTCAGAACTGCAGGACCTCCTGGTTATGCCTCCGCCATCATGCCTTGGTCTCCCCTTATCCCTCACCTTGCCATTCAATGTCAGGTCTCCTGCTGAGTCTCCCACTCATGGGCCTTGCGGTACGTCGAGCTCTCTCCACTCTTAAATTAACAGACCTATTCTCAGGGGGAAACCTAGTGTCCCTAGAGGACCTGGCCAAGAGTCCCGAATGTCTGCAGGCTCCCAACACATCTCCCCCTTATCCTCCCACTACCAGATCCTCCTCAATGCCTCCAAACTTACTAAACCAGACAGATGATGGCTTGGGAGAGGGATTGGAGAGTGGAACTATCTACTGAAGACTGGACCGGTGCAATCCAGTACACCAAATCATCAATCCACTGCATGACGCTATATGAACTGTTCTATAAGTTATTGACAAGGTGGCACTATGTGCCCACTAAGTTACACAAAATGTTCCCAAGCAGCTCCCCCCTCTGCTGGAGAGGCTGCCACAAGTGGGCGACCCCCAACACATTGCACCATTGTGGAGCAAACTGGAGGTCTTGTGTAGCCGCTTAGGTCTGATAACGTCTTTACCCCTGGAAACAGCCCTAGTACATGCTAGCCTATGGCTCCTCTCTGCGCCCAGCCACACTCTTCTGATTATGATAACAATGGCGGCAAAACTGCTAATTGCCGCAACTGGAAGAAACCAAACCCCCCTAACTGGCAGGCCCTGATCCAACTTATCTCCTACTTTCGGTCTATGGAGAGCTATGTATATAGTTCCCGCCAACAAATAGACCTGTATGCTTTGATCTGGGTGCCCTGGGACTCACTGGGGGAAGGCACGATCCACTCCATGTAAAGAAACGGTAACCGCTACCAAAAGCTGTTTATGCCAGTCGGGAGTAGACTGTATTATACCCCTCCTACCTAAGGCCTAGATTTGGAGTTTGGCGGTAGATGGGCTGTTAACGCTACGCGGGCTTTTTTCTGGCCGCACCATAAAATTAACTCTGGTATCGAGAGTTCAAAAAAATGCTGCGTTAGGCTCCAAAAAAGGAGCGTAGAGCATTTTTACCGCAAATGCAACTCTCGATACCAGAGTTGCTTACG
>CAJPDP010045564.1:0-11215 GCA_905336975.1 Bombina variegata variegata
ACCACTGCTCCATAACCTGTCCACCTGCTCTGAGGAGGCAGAAAGAACTCGCAAAAAATCAACCCGATCAAATACGATCGGGTTGATTGACACCCCCTGCTAGCGGCCGATTGGCCGTGAATCTGCAGAGGGCGGTATTGTACCAGCAGTTCACAAGAACTGTTGGTGCAATGATAAATGCAGAGAGCGTATGCTGTCAGCATTTATGGATGTGCGGCGGACATTGTTAAATCGGCCCCTATATATATTGCAATTGACATGGTACACATGCTATTAAGTAGACTGTCACGGATACCAGGCTGCCAAGGCCACCCCTCTCCTCCTGTGGATTATTGTGTTCCAAGCAGTTCCCCTTTTTAGTGTTACCATAATTGCACTTTGCCCTGAAAGAGCTGATCGCTGCCCCGCTTGGCCCCTTCCTGACTTGCCAGGCCCAGCCGGCTGGGCTCACTAGAGATCCCTGCTGAACTTTATCCTAGGTCACTCCAGAGGCCCTTTTGGGGACCTGTTATACTTCTAATGGGCATGGGTTGGGGTGATTCATAGGAAGGAGCTCACTCTGGATCCTAGGGTTTTGGACACCTCACTACCTCATGCTGGTCCTGAGTAAACCTTTGCAAGGCTGCCGCTCCAGCTCCCAGGCACAGATCATGTCGCTTTTTGGACTGTAACATCTGGGGTTCGGGGCTCTCCAATGATACCCTGGACTAGCCTCTGCTCCCTTGGGATCACCCCAAAACCACAACCTAGGTATTGTGGTTGTGGAATCTCTACATTCCTATGGCTCCAATGGAGACGCCAGCCTGTCTGGAAGGGCGGTGATTTTTTTGATCAGATAAGACTCTTATCAGATGGCAAATGTGTATATAAGCTGTGTGCTTGTCCCAATAAAGTCTGTTTGTGGTTTCACCTTAATACTGGTCTTGCCTAGTTATTAGGGTGGGCTTCTTGCTAAAATCACTTTCCCTGCAATACAGCTACAGGTTCCAGGATAAAGAAGGATCGTTTACCCAGTCGGGTGTCTGGTGCCTGTCACAACTGGTTGGCAGCGGTGGGATGTTTCCTTCTACCTGGAACATCCAAACCACCACCAGGCCCTCATCGGATGGAGCAGCGATACTTCCGGGGCTTAAAAAAAGTACCCTTAAAGACTTGCTGGAAGCTTGTGGACAAGTGGCCAGCAACAAATCCAAGGCAGCAATCATCGCCCAGCTGATGGATGGCGATCAGGCCAGTGAGCCTGGCAGTAGCCGGGGGAGTGACCAGGCCAGTGAACCCTCAACCGTGGGACTGAGATGTCCGAGGTCCAGCGGGAGATCCAGTGGTGGCTGGTGCTCTATGGGACCACCCCACCACAGGAGATCATCACACAGATCATTGCCAACACTACTCACCTCAAAATGTTCCATGCCTTTAAAGACAGAGAAGAGGAGATTGATCGTTACCTACAGGTATTCGAGACCCAGTGCGAGCTGCAGGGCATCGCCAATACTGACTGATCAGAAAGTTGTCGGGGAGAGACTTGGATACTTTTGAGGCCATTCCCCTAGAGGATAAGCGGAACTATGACCGGGTGAAGGAGCACATCCTGGCTAGGTATGCCATCACTCTGGAGGCTCATCAACTTAAGTTCTGGAGCTTGAGAAGGAGAGAGGGCTAGCCCTTTACCGAGTGGACCCATCAGTTCACCCACTCCTTGGACTACTGGTTCTCAGGCTGCCAAGTGACCACCTTGGAGCAAGCATCACAGCTCATCATGCTAGAGCATTTCTATGATCACTCCCTGCCGGAGGAGAGAGAATGGGTCCAGGATCAGAAACCCGCCACTGTGGATCAAGCAGCAGTTCTGGCAGACCAGTTTCTTGATGCTGCGGCACGATTAGACCTGAACCATGACCGGTGGTCCATCCTCTGGCAGCTCCTCCTTGCCTTCCAAAAGGCCAGTGGGTACCCTTCAGCCGAGCCAGCTCAACCCCATCCTGCTGGACCCAGTCCACCCTGGAGGACGGGAATCCAATATTTCAGGTGTGATCAGGTGACCCATGTATGGTTCAACTGCCCACGGAATTCTCCCCTGGCCAACTGGGCCCAAGCCCCTACTGGTATTTCCCATTGGGGGCAGGAAGCTCTGCTACTCCAGCTGCCTGGACCGAGGAAGAGTTTGGGGTTCTACATGAGGTAGACCTGGTACAAGTGGCAGCTAGCGACAACGGCTCCATCATCGCCAGCCAGTATGGCTTAATGGCCATCAGGCCCAAGGATTACGGGACAGCAGAGCAACCATTATTCTTGTCCAGCCACACCTGGTCACCATGTTGGACCAGACAGGAAAGTCAGTTGTGGTTTATGTGGCTGGGGGTAAGGTACTCCAGATCCCCACAGCACAGGTCCACCTGGACTAGGGTGCTGGTTCCCGTGCTGTGGAGGTGGGTGTCATGGGTCATTTGCCAGCCAAAGTGCTGCTAGGAAATTACTTGGGTCACCTGGCCTTCTCAATCCTTATGGATGCCCCCTCGGATGCTTGCTCTGTCACCACCCACCAACAAGCCAGCCTTAATGCTGAGGCACTCAACAATGGGACCCAGGTAAGCCACCCCCCACCCGACTATTACCCTGACAGATTACCCCATCTCCCCCTCTGATTTTGCCCAGGAGATGTTAAGTGACCAGACATTAGCCCTCTACCGGGCCCGAGTGGGGACAGACCCAGGTGGGTTAGGAAGGGACTGCTTTGAGTGGGACAGAGGACTCCTATATCAGGTTACAGAGGGTGATGGGAGTAGGCAGATGCCTAAGCATCAAAAGTATCGGTACAACCAGCTATGCATAGGGCACAACATTCCTCTGACAGGACATCTAGGGATTACTAGGATCTGCCACCGATTTACCCAGACCTTCTTCTAGCCTGGGATTACAGGGGACATTAGACAGTACTGCCGTACCTGTGACATTTGTCATAGAGTAGGGAAGACCGTTGACCACTCTAAAGCTTACCTGCATCCCCTCACTATCATTGATGAACCATTCGGCAGGATAGCTGTTGACATTGTTGGACCATTGCATCGTCCCAGTCCCTTGGGGAAGAGATACATTCTGATGATAGTCGACTACGCTAACCGGTACCCGGAGGTAATTCCCCTGGCCAACAGAAACAGTAGGATCTTTGCCAGAGTGGGTTTTTCTCAAGAGATTATTTTGGACCAAGGGACTCAGTTTACTACTGAGCTCACCCAGCAGCTATGGAGGCTCTGTGGGATAAAACTAACGGTTATGCAAAAGATTCAATGGGACACTGAAGCAGCTACTTCGGGTGTTCTCTGTCTTTCAGAAAGACTGGGAGAGATACCTGCCATGCCTCTTGTTCGCTTACCGGGAGGGGCCACAGGAATCCACCGTATTTTCCCCCTTTGAACTAGTATATGGCTGGAGGGTGAGGGGGCCCCTAGACCTGCTTAGAGCCCACTGAGAAGGGTCAGTTGGGGAGGAGGGACCCTCCATTTTAGGATATGTCCTAGAATTCAGAGACCGACTGAAGGACCTCGCCGCCATGGAATGGGAGAACCTTCAGATCGCTCGCAACCAGACCCTGGAAGTAGGGCAGGAGGTTCTTGCCCTAAAACCCACCAAGATGGATAAGCTGCAGGCTGCTTGGCAATGACCCAATCGAATAGTAGAACAACTCTGTGATACTTCCTACCTGGTAGCCAAATGTTAAGATGAACGAGTCCTTTCTGCTGAAGGCGTACCAGGAGAGGCTGGAGGAGGTAGCTGCCATATGTGCTCTGGCCATGGAGGACTCAGAGAGTCTCCCCATGCTGGAGCTGCCCAAGCAAAGTAGGGCACAGACAGGTGTAGGGAATATAAGAGTAGATGAGCGGATAGGGACTGTGCAGCGGGAGCAAGTCAGACAAGTACTAGAGCGCTGACAGGAAATGTTCTCCATGGATCCTGGGTACACCACAGTAGCGGTGCACCAGGTGGAGACCCCGGAACAGGCACCCTTACGGCAGCCAGCATACCAGGTCCCTGAGTCAGTTAGGGAAGACATGCGCAGCGTGATTAGGTAAATGCTGGATACGGGAGTTATCGAGCCCTCCAACAGTCCCTGGGCATCCCCTGTAATGCTTGTGCCCAATCGGGATAGCACAACCCGCTTCTGTGTAGACTACCGTAAGCTTAACGACCGGACCACGACCGGCGCTTATCCTTTTTTTTTTTAAATCCTTTTATTGAGACAATTCACAGTAGATAATGGAAGAAACAGCAAAAACAAAATAAAAAATACATAGGCTTCATGCCCATGAAACAGGTAACAAATTATGACATGTTAATACACAAGCAAAAAAAGAAATTGAAATGCAGTTCACATGTCTTTCAAAGATTTAGAATATAATGAGATTTACAGAGATTACCCTAAATTCACAGATTCCCATAGCAATACAGGGCACTTATTTATCCTATTCCTATATATAATGAAATCAATGTAAGAGACTATCATACCTATGAACCGAACAAATATTTTCTTTATCCCCCCATAAAACACAAAAAATAAGAGCAACAACAAAAAAAAAACAATTAAAAATCAACAAAAAATAATTCACTCCATCTCTCTATAACGCTACTCACATTAACACAGTCCTCAAATTATTGTGCTACTGATGAGATGGGTATCCAGGACAGAGGAAAAAGTTCCATTTTAGCTACTGATGTAAATGGTTTGGTATTAAATAAAGGAGATAATAATTGTTTCTGAATTACCAACGTTTGTGCTTTGATCAAAGGTAGCCATTTGTCCAAGAATTCCTGTGTCTTGTTATCATTTAACAAATTAATATTCTGTATCTCAAACGTAATATGTTTTTAACAACATACTTATAAAACTAGAAAACCTGGATGGAGATGTGTCCTTCCACATCTTCAATATCATGAATAGCATTATAATTATTAGCGTACAATAACTATAATAATAATTTGGTCTAATAATTGCCGGGTTTGACAGGAAAAAAATATATCTAACATTAATCTTGAAGTGATCAGAAAAAAGTTTGTTGTACCAAAAGTTTAATTTAGCCCATAATTGTGAGATCTTTGGACATCTCCAAAATATATGTACAATATCTGCTTTATCTAGATGACTTTTGGGACAGAAGAAATCATTATTTGGAAATAATTTTGCCAATTTGTAGGGAGAGAAGTAAACATTATGAATCAATTTTACATGTGATTCTTTCCAGCCAATGGGAATTATTAGTTTTTATTTTAACATGAATCTATGTATAATATTTATAGTATCTAATGCTGAAAAATGCAATGTCCAAAAAGCTTGAATTTTATTTAAATATAGCTGACCCTGTTTAGAAAGCAGATTATCATAAAGCAATGATATAGAACATTTGCCTTCAGCTAATTTCCTTATAGATAAATTGATCTCAGACCGACAGCATAATAGCGTACTTTTTCCAAGTTTTTAATAAAATGTTGTATCTGGAAATATGCAAACAGATCATTCCTAGGTATTTGAAACATGTGGGTTAGATTATTAAAGGTTAAGTAAGTGTCCAGTAGAAGAAAACAATTGATGAAGATATATCAGCCCCTTCTGAGACCAGGATTTAAAGACTGCTTGTTGAATTCCAGGTAGAAATTCCGGATTCCCACAAATTGGGAGAAGAGCATTCAAATCTATTTGCAAATTGGAACAGATCTTTTGCCACGCAATGATGACATTCTTAAAGGTTATTAAATTTGTTAGACTACTGGGGAGATTCCTTATTGGACAGTGCAAAATTGCTTTAAGAGCGAAAGGTGAAATTATTTCTGATTCAAGTTCTATAGAGGTGAATTTTCTTAAATTTGTTAGCCAGTCCATTGTAGTCATGGCTAACGTTACAAAATTATACAGTTTAATATCTGTAAACGCCAGTCCAGCATTCTCTTTTTTTTTTAGACAATTTTGCTATTGATATGTGGGCTTTTTGTTTTTTACATAAAAATTGTGAGCATATTCAGTAAAAGTGGTAGATTCTGTAACAAATACAAAATTTGTGGGAATATGATTGTTTTGATCAAAGTAATTCTAGCGGACAAAGAAATAGGAAGATCCATCCAGTTTTTAAGATCTGTAATAGATATATTAAAGCTCTGCGAGAAATTCATCTCATACCAGAATTTCGGATTTTTATGGAGTTGTATCCCCAGATATTTTATATACTCTGTTGTTTTTAAAGGATGATAAAAACAGCTATCTGATTTCTTCATGATCCACATTAACTCACTTTTCCCCAGGTTGTCGACCGATGCTTATCCTATGTCCAGGGTGGATGAGTTTATAGACCGCATCACCTGGGATAACTTTCTGACAATATTAGATCTCTGCAAGGGGTACTGGCAGATCCCTCTGGACCTGGAATCCATTTTGAAGTCGACATTCCTCACCTTATTCGGCCTGGGGATGAAGAATGCTCCAGCGATGTTTCAGAGGATGGTAGATCGCCTCCTCGATTACCTCCAGGATTATGCCTGTGCATACCTGGATGACATCGCAATCTACAGCGATACCTGGGAGGACACTTGGTTCACCTAGGTACTGTCTTGGACTGCATCAGGGCTGAGGGTCTGATTCTGAAGCCAAACAAGTGCAATGTAGGGAGGCCAGAGGTCCAGTACCTTGGACACAAGTGGGATGTGGGAAGCAGAGGCTGTAGCCAGCCAAGATTGAGGTGGTCGCTAACTGGCCGACACCCAAAACCAAGACGCCAAGCGCTGCCATTACAAGTTTTGCAGTGAGGCTAAAAAGCTTGCGTTACAGCATATACGGACATGATCCGTTCCACAATCTAAGACCAGTAGATATGAGTTTTGTGCCACAAAACTGTTACACAAAACTCATAACTGAAGTGTTACAAAGTACACTAACACCTATAAACTACCTATTAACCCCTAAACCGAGGCCCTCACGAATCACAAACACATCGCCGGCACTAATAAAATGTATTAACCCCTATTCCGCCGCTCCTCGACATCACCGCCACTAAATAAAGTTATTAACCCCTAAACCTTTATTATAGTGTGGGTTATGTTGGGGTGCAGGGAAATAGGGGTTAATAACTTTAGTATAGTGGCAGCAATATCAGGAGTGGCAGATTAGGGGTTAATAGATTTATCTTGGTGGCGGCGATGTTGGGGACGTCAGATTAGGGGTTATTATGTTTATGTAGGTGTCGGCAATGTCGGCAATGTCAGGGGCAGCAGATTAGGGGTGTTTAGACGTGGGGTTTATGTTAGGGTGTTACGTTTAAACGTAACTGTTTTTTCCCCCATAGACATCAATGGGGTTACGGTTACAGAGCTTTTCATTCCGCAATCGCAGGTGTTAGTTTTTTTCTAACACTCTCTCCCCATTGATGTCTATGGGTAAAGCGTGCATGAGCATGTCAAAGCAGCACTTGTATTTTGTGTGGTATGGAGCTTATCAGCATCATGTCGCACGCACAAGGCAGCTTTTCCAAAACTCGTAATGGCAGCACTATGGATGGTGAAATAACGTAACTTTTTTGTTGCGTTCGTCTCACACCCTCTATAGCGCAAAACTCATAATCTAGGCAATAGAAAATAGGAGTCAGCAACCAGCTAAGGTAATAGAGACAGAGCAGATGTGTTTATTTAGGAAGAAGGAGACACAGAGGCGCCAATATGGCCTAGTAACGTCTAGACTAAAGAGGAGCAGCGTAAAATAGAATGGTACTCACAAAGGTACAGCACCCAAAGGTGCAAAAGGTGCAGGCTGAATCAATTTGCAGTGGTCCAGCTCACTGTATGCCCCCAGTGGAGACACTCAGATGGATACCAGCATGGCATTGAATCAATTTGTCCGCCGGGAAAGTGCAAGAGGAACAAGTGGTTATATCCAAAATAAACCAATTAGACAGAGTGACTAATGTACAGCCATAATAAATAAATTATAATAAATAGGTTAATGAATATCCAGGGCAAACAGAATAAAACAGGATGGCTGGTGCCTTGGGCAATTTGTATACAACAAAGGGGATGATGCAAAGTCTGGAAAAAGATATTACAGATGTAAAACTCCAATAAAGTGAATAAAAATGCAGCAAGGAGAGTGTGTACAGCTGAAATTGGAAGTGTCAGGTAATATTGCCTAGTTACATGTACCTTTTCATCTCTCACCACTCGTATATCACTGACATTATGTGCTGTCTATTCTGTCTGTATAATACAGGTGCTTCCTGTTGTTTTCCTTCTCAGTTACCACAAACGTTCAGTTCCATTTTTTGTTTAATTTCTCACAAATATGTTATGCAAAATACCAAATAAGGCTATAAGGCTATATGCTATGCAAATAATATCTTGTTACGTATCGGATGCCTGTGTGCACCCACTATTATATAAGTTGCTGCAGCACCCATAATAAACCAGCACTTGCTAATGACAACTTGCCTGAGGTGTTATTTTTGGAGTGTTCCCGGAAATCTGAAGATTCCTGTTTTTGCCAAGACTCAGCACCCAAGAATTGTCCCAGGAAAATCCCTATTCCTAACAGTCTGGTGTCAGAAAATGGGATGGACCAGGAGCCCCCAAAGGGGTAAGTAATTTTGTCTATAAATTGTGACATAATTTTGTGCCCCAGAGGGAGCCCATAACGGTCCATCCACTTATTTAAGGGATTAGTCTTTGGTAGACCCCGGATGGGAAAAGTGTCTGTGGTAGACCTCCGGAGTAAAGTGTAATTTGACCCCCCTGAAGTCTTGGCAAAACCAGTATCTTACCGCTGCTATTTGTGTTGTATGTCTTGTTTGTCATATTGCTGCTATTCTATTATAAGGACATAAGGACTCGGGTGCAAGACGCCCCACTTACCGTGTTGAAGGGAAACCTAATGATACGTGGCTAGGTGATAGCAAGTGGTATCTGAGTCCTGTGTCTACTATCGCATGAGCTAGTTGAGACAACAACTAACTTTAAGTGTCATACTCATCCTAACTAGCAGTTTTGTCGACTACACATAACTGTGTATGGAATAGCTGTTGTTAGTGGCAGAATAGTTACGACTTGCCTCCATTAGACGCTTAATCCTATTGACTGTGTGTGCGACAAATAATATTACTTGTTCAGGGGACCATGGGGACTAGTCAGTCTAAATACCCGGGAGAGACATGTAAGGAGTATGTGGCCAGACAGGAAGATGTAGGCTGGATCATAGTGGATCCATTTGTGGATAATCTTGCTGGGTGGACAGAATCCTTAGACCCCCATAATGCATTCCACAGGGACGGAGATAACTGTACATTCAATAAAAATATGATAAAAAGTTTATGTTTAGGGGACGAGAAAGCATTTCCACACGGGATCCCAATTGGGATATGAAGTATATGAGTACATCAGGTCGATATTGGTTAAAATATTGTGACGGTTATAAATCTGTCAATGATAAGAAATGAGGATAAGGCAAACCTAAACCTCCGACCCACCACCCAGTGCCCACTAACCCCCCATGACACATCCCAGTGTCCATGTCCACTGCCCCACCCCCGCCACCACCGTACACAGGTCTATACCCCAGTATAACTAAATACAAGGATGAAGATGTCCTCGTAGCTTATACTGTGACCCAACCACCCCCCTTAACCAAAACTTAGAAGGGGCCGAGGCATCTGCTCCTGCAGACATCCAGGAACTGCCTAAGAATGACCCAGACCCTGACCCCCAATTACTAGTTCCTTGAATCAACACACCCAGTTCCCCGGACTCATCTGTCCATGGTAGACCATCCTGACTGCCAGTACCTATACAGAGATACACTGACGATAACTGGACAGACTCCTAAGTTGGTCCTGGTCCTAACACCCTGACTACCATGACATATCTAATTGCGGGAGACCGAATGATTATTAAACCCCTCACGGCACGTGAACTAAGCGACCTCACTAACGATTGCCCTGACCCCCAAAAACAACCCGCAGCCTGTATACGCCACCTTAAACGACATTTACAAGGAACCATGTTTACACAAACAGACATTAGAAGGATAATTGATAAGCTTTATGGCTATCATGAGGACGGTGACTGGAATTGGGATAATGTGACCACGATCTCTACCCATGACCCCAATACTTTAGTATCTACCTATAGACTGGCAGATCCTCGTACCCAAGAGACCATGTGGACCCAATTGGAGGCTGAAATGTTGAGGTGTAGTAAGAGCCAGCAGTCTATTAGTGCGGTTCTAGCATGTAAACAGAGACCAAGGAAGGAGGCTTATCCTCCGGTGAGGACATGGCCGTGTTAAAAAACCAGACTATGTTAGGATGTATGACCACCTCTGACAGCCTTTTGGTAAAACAACTTATCCCCAACTGGCCCACATTGACCCCCAAACAACTACTAACAGCTATTGAATCACGACAGGCAGCTGGGTGTTTTGACAAAGACGCCAAGGGTGCATATGTCCAGTTTAATAATAATACACTGCCACCACAACGCAATAGACAAAGAGGGGACAGGAGTAGTCAGGACAGACGCAACACTTGTGAAACAGGTCACTGGAAAAATTAATGTCTCCACCCCCCCGTAGAGGTTGGGATAACTCCAGGCCCGGCGACAATCCTCCGCCGCGCCGGGAGAACCGCCAACCCCAACACAAAGTCCAATGGCCATAGAGGTGCCCGGAGGGAAACACCCTGCTCCTACCCAAGGTCACATCTCATTATTATCATGAGCCCTATGTTACCCTCAATATAGAGAGTACCGAATTACGATTCCTCATAGATACATGAGCAACTTTCTCCACTATCACGGGCGAATCATACGATGGACCCTTGCAGGAGTCTAGTCCCTCTGTGGGAATTAATGGTATGCTCACCCCCACCTTTCGTACCCCACTTCTCACTGTCCAAATCCCTGACTCTCCCGACACACTGTCCCACTCTTTTCACGTCATCCAAGGTTGCCCCTTGAATCTCCTGGGTCGACATTTGATGGGTAAATTGGGAATACTGATGACTATTTCTCAAAACGGCAGTATGACTGTCGACTTTGACCTCAGTGAATCTGGCGAATCGCCCCAGGATTCACTGTCGTCGGAGACCACACAGTTGATTGAGAAATTACATCACATTATCGACTGTAAACTACAATCTGCAAATTTAAATACCCTCTTTGATCGTATTCCCCCATTGACTGCACCCCATACAGGGCA
>CAJPDP010045802.1:0-10017 GCA_905336975.1 Bombina variegata variegata
AGGATAAGATAATAAAGGTCTTTTAAATGAAGATGGTGGCTGGAGTTTTTTGAAGTTTCTGGCATATAAGATGACATTTCTTAATGAAAATTAATTTCAAGAAACGGAAGAAAAACACTGAAAATAGCATGGCAGTAAAGTAGTGATTTTAATTTCTGCTGTATCTGATTCATGACAGTTTAATGTTAATTAGACTATCCCTTTAACCTATCATTTTAAGATTATATTGAGTAATTCGAATTTTAAAATCATTGTCTAAAATATTACACTGTGTGTCCTAATGTCATCATCAATGTTTAACTTTAATACTAATTTCACATATACTTACTTTTAAAGTATAATACACAATGTAACAAATGGCACTGATGAGTGATCAATGACACACGTATCGAGCAATTTGATTCCTTATGTATTTATTTTATTTTTATCTACTTATTTATTTGTATCTACTAGTGCACCAAATTTGGAGCAATACTTCACACCAAATTTGGAGCAATACTTTGCACCAAATTTGGAGCAATAATATTGTTTGATTTAGAAAGAGTATACAATTTTAATAAAGTTTCTAATTTTCTTTTATTATCTAATATGCTTCATTATCTTGAAGCATCGAACATAACCTTTCTGTGTTTTCAGACTCCCATTGATTTCTATGGCATTTGCGGCCTCCAGGGTTGCGGTTTGAACAATAGGTATGCTGTGTCGGAATTGACGCAAACGTACCTGTTGAATGTTTGATAAATTGGCAAGAGGGTCAAATGGAGTTGAATGTGATGGCAGATGATCAGTATTCCACTCGAATAACACAAGCATTGATCTGTGTTGGATTGATATCGCAGGAGTGTATATTACGTCACACATTTCAACATTTGACGATCTTGATGCTTTGTTAATTACGGCGGATCAAATTTGCTTCAAATTTGACACAGACTTCCAGCGCATTATCAGTTGAAGCTTTGATAAATAGGCCCCTTAATGTCTACTTATTAAATATCTTGACCGCCGCCGAAACCTCCCAGCCTACTTCTTACGTTAGCAACACATGTGATTTAGAGAGTAGCCCTGGTTACACTATCTCCCACTGGCTGCTATGATCGATTGGGCCCTTTTGTTCTGATTGTTAGCTACACTCTTGGCACTAGTTACCATCATTTGGGACTTTGAGTACTCGTATATAAACGTTCTCTATGTATTTTCTATTATGTGAGAGATATAAATCTTTACTTATTTATTGCTATAAGTGGGCCAACTTTTGTTCATGTATATATGATGGTTATTAAATAATAATAGTATTATTATATTTCCTGTGTCCTTATGATTGTGTGCTGATATCATGTTTTGATTATCTGTATATCTTTACTTATCTTTTCCTGCTATAGAAATAAATAGTATAATTATTTAGCCAATATACTTTGGTCCTGGATAAGGGAGACTTCCCTTTTTTTAGGTATAATTAAATACTTATACTCCCTCCTTGCCCAGAAGTCAACTGGTTTAAACAGGACACATACATATGTTGGTTAATTTATATATAAGGGGGTGCGGATCAACTTGTAATCATATATATATATGTTACGGGTAAAGTCAGAAATCCGGGTAATCCTAGGATTACGTGGGTAATGATATGTTTACCCAAGCGGCTGTGGATCAAGCCCGGTGTACTGTAGTTCAGCTGTGTGTAAAGCCTGATGTACTGTAATTCCACCATCTATACTATTTATTTTTGCTCTACCGATCCTCTGGCATCCACCCCAAGTGAACCTTGGGGAATGAGGTTTAAAAGCCTTCGCCCTTCCTTGAACCCCCCAGGCGGAGGCAAACAATACAGTGAAGATGTGGGAATTACAGTGCATGCTATATATGTTTGATGTGGTGACTCGACAAGTCTGAGGGGGATCAGGCTTTACCCACAGCTGCTTGGGTAATCCTAGCATTACAACTATTTCACTTCTTGAGCAGATAATATATCTTATTCAATATGTAAAAATATAAATATTTAACTGTAGCTGACAAACTTTTATAGCTTTATCCATTGCTGATTAAGGACGGAGGGCTGGATATTACATTAATAATAATTTGTTTAGCATCTGGTTTAGCATATACGTATAACCACAATATGTGCTAACACACTTATCACAATGTAAATGCTTATTCTGTTGTGTTATTACAAGCAGGGGAAACACTTTGATAGGGAATTCCATTCTGTTAAACAAAATTTTAGAGAAATAATCCATGAGCAAAGCTTACCTTCTTTAAATAAAGAATGTCTTCTGCTTTAGTGAGAATAAGACTAGGGATTATTGCAACACCACTCTCAGCTATTGCCCTGTGGAACAAACCTTTGGATAAAGGCGATAATACCTAAAATCAGAATAAAAATAAATAAAAGATTGATCTACCACAGGAAACACCATAAGTTCAAAATTTAATTTTGTAGGTTAAAAAAATTACAATGAGCTGTCATTTTTGCTTCCATGTCCTGTAATTTAACTGTGATCATAGTGTTTTCCACTCAGAGACAGGAGTGGATACTGCAGGATTTTGGAACCTAATGCCATGACCCTGCAACATTCTACATCATGATTGCTTGTCCCTAACTACCCACAGCATTAAATAATACTTAAGAGAGTATCCAATGTAAATATCCCTCAACTGAAATTACAGTTTTAAATGTTTTTACACCATTTATTTTCTTCTTCACACTACCTTATATAAAAATGACCTTAATGCACATGTAAGTTTTTTGTTTTCTTTTGCAAACTGACAAACCTATGTTTTCATGGCTCTTATTTGTGATTTGATCATTTAACTTCTTTCTGCTTAAATGTATTTTCAATGTAACCACCAAGCTATGTGATCTGCTTAAAATGTAAAAATTGTCTTTGGGCCTTGTGTGCACAGGAAATATTCCCAGTGTCCTAGGTGCCACATAATGAACCAATATGGTGCTCAGTGTGCTAATAGTTTGCACCTATTCCATGTGAAGGCAGAAAGTATATGCAGAATTTGCTAGAAGAACTTATGAGTACTATATTCTTGTTTGCAGTTTTAGCTATTTATTCATAGGTTTTGCATAATTGCTGATAATCAACAGGTGTAAAACAGTAAAACAATTACTTCACAAAATACCCCATCAGCTTTCATTTATCACACAGATTACACACGTTTACACTGCTTTTACTAGCTTGTGAAAAACTTGTCAGGCAATACATAGAAAATGTGCCTTTTCATTTCATTCTCCCATTTTTAAATAAGGCCTGCAAGATGCAGTTGATCTCTGTAAAAATGTTGATCACCTTTAATTCTAGCCACTAGGGAGTTTTGATTGAGGGGATAGAGCTATAAAGGATTCCTTAACACACCCTTTGTATAACATAGGGGACATTTGACACTTGTCTCCCTAGGATGCCCATGATCAACTTCCTCACTGCACACCATTGATAGTTTATATGGAGGGAGCTACAGTATAAAAGTCTCTATATACCTTTCTTACTTACTTGGAAGGTAATGAGACTCCTCTTAAACAAAAGGATACTACATGCCTCCCTAATGTGCAGGTCATCATCGTTGTAATGACCCAAAATAAACACAAATTTTTTTTTGATTTTTTTTTTTTGTATTGTTTTTTCTAAGGAGGAGAGAGCATTTTTAAAGGCCCTATCTCAATTCCAAAAAAACCCACAGAGTCATAAGACACAATTATGTAAAGAATTTTGTAAAGAAGTAAGCACATTATTTCCAATGAAAGTATAAAATGGCAACCACCCATCTAAAGTATTTGCTATATAGAAGCTCTAAAGAAACGTAAGATACACTGAATACACAAACTACCTATCTTACCCTCTTCATCCTGACACTTTTCCATCATAGATTGGAATAGCAACTCTCAAACAACATTAACAGTGGACTATAAAGTTAATGCTCAGATTGGAATGAAGGCTTATTACTAATTAATAATAATAATAATATAATCAAATGATTTAAAGGGACACTCAACCCAAATTGTTTCTTTTGTGATTCAAATAGAGCATGCAATTTTAAGCAACTTTCTAATTTACTCGTATTATCAATTTTTCTTTGTTCTCTTGCTATCTTTATTTGAAAAAGAAGGCATCTAAGCTGGGGGTTTTTTGTTCAGTGTCGGGACAGCACTTTTTTTATTGGTGGATGAATTTATCCACTAATTAGCAAGGACAACCCAGGTTGTTCACCAAAAATGGTCCGGCATCTAAACTTACATGCTTGCATTTAAAATAAAGATACCAAGAGAATGAAGAAAATTATAATAGGAGTAAATTAGAAAGTTGCTTAAAATTTTATGCTCTATCTGAATCACGACAGAAAATTTTTGAGTTCAGTGTCCCTTTAAGAAGACATAAAACATTGTCTTTCAATTTCACTTGAAAGAATTTTGCATTATTTATGTATCTGAAGAAAAAAATGCATCTGAAAAATGTTTTCACAAGTTTTCTTGTGCATGCTCTGCGTTCTGGTGGCAATTGTGGCAAAAATGCTTCTACTGTACTTTTTCAATTAACTTTTATTTCTCTTTAATCATGTATCAAGTCAATGGTTAATATAATTTCCACAATAAACATGTATTAGCTGTTATATTTCTAAATGTCATACTTTTATACAAAAAAAAATAATTCTGATAAATAGCTGAGAGTAGTTATGTACTTAAAGTGATAGACGTTAAAATTAAGCTTGCATGATTCATATTGAGGGTACAATTAAAAGGAAAAACTTCCAATATACTTTGAACACTATTTGCATCACAACAATCATTGTTGTAGACACTGTTATAATATGCTGAACGTGCATATTCTTGAATCTACCACATTATGGACTTGTGAGCTTAATCACAATGGGCTGACGCATTTTCGGCATTCAGATTGTTTAGCAGTGGTGAGGATGGAATTGGATCACAATAGCTTAATGAGTATTTCCTTTCCACAGTTAACAAAGCGGTTAATTAATAAGCACTTTATTGTACAGAGGTGTGAAAGGGCTATTACATTTGTCAGTTTCGGTTGAGTTCTTTTGATAACAGGTACTTAAATGTAACATTAATCTTAAGGCCATTTTCTGTTGAAAAGGTGTTTGTGACTGCAAGCTTTTAATGCACTGATTCATTTTGCATTCTGATCACATACCAATTCAGCCGGAAATCAAAATAACATTTGGGGAGCAAAGTGTGATAGATTTTGATCAACCCCATATTTCCATGGAAAGGAGTTACATTTTAACAAAATATATTAAGAGAAAGAGGTACATTTGATATTAATACAAATACATTGTTTTTATATATAGTATATAATCTGAATATGAAATATCTGAATCATGAAAGTTTAATTTTGATTTCCATGTCCCTTTAAATTCTTAATTTCCACATGTGACTAATTATTATGATTGAGAAATGTTTGTTTGTCAATAATGGCATGTGACTACAATTATTTCTATATAGGTTATATCTGTTTGTACAGATAACATAATAAAGTGTACACAATGTACTAAACTGTATTATAAATCACCATATAACTTGAGTGTCCAATGGCTATAGTCATCGAGCAGACAAGTAAATAGTAGGTGGGCAACAAAGTCCAAATGGCCAATCTGTAGAAATTATGGTGGACTCCCTTATAGGCTCATATTTTCTAGCTAAAAAACTATTTATAAGTATAAGAAGAAGCTAATACTCACATGTGCAGCTACACTCACTCCACCAGCAGATTCACCAAATATGGTAACAGACTGTGGGTCACCTCCAAAATCCTGAATATTTTCTTGTATCCACTGTAAAGCAGCAACTTGATCCAAAAATCCATAGTTTCCTCGTGCTTGCTCATCACCAGAACTAAAAGAAAAAGGGGAATAATGATTATAGAAAGTTCATGATGAATTGATTTTTGTCATTGCTGTGATCTACTGAGTTAAAATAGGCACTTATATAGTGAGTTATAAGAAATATTAAAGGGCCAACAAGTACAGCAGAATTACATTATCAGCAAGTGCATAATAACAAGACAATGCAATAGAACTATTTAAATTGAGCAGTAGATTTTTTTTCTGACAAATTTCTAAATGTACTTCAATTTGCTGGTGCCCTATATCATGTGAAAGCCATGTACCAATCACAAACTCATATAAATATGCACTATAAACACTTGCACACGCTCAGTAGTTGCTGGTGAAAATAAAAAAAAATGTGCACAGTTTCATAATGGAAGTTGGAAAGTTTCTTAAAACCTCTGAATTATGAAAATGTAATTTTGACTTTAGTTTTCTTTTAAGTAAACCTTAAAGGGATACTAAACCCAAATTTCCTTTAATGATTCAATAGAGCATGCCATTGTAAGCATCTTTCTAATTTACTCCTATTGTCAATTTTTCTTCATTCTCTTGTTATCTTCATTCAAAATGCAGGAATGTAAAGCTTAGGAGCTGGCCTATTTTTGGTTCAGAACCTGGGTTATGCTTGCTCATTAGTGGCTAAGTGTAGCCACCAATAAGCAAGCGCTATCCAGGGTGCTCCTAAGCTTTGCATTCCTGCCTTTTAAATATAGATAGCAAGAGAACGAAGAAAAATTGATAATAGGATTAAATTACAAAGTTGTTTAAAATCACATGATCTATCTGAATCATGAAAGAAAAAAAATGGGTTTAGTATCCCTTTAATTTTGTTTACATGAGAACACAGACATTTTCCCACACAATTAAAATGAAGATAAAATCTGAAGTCCTCAACCTTATTTATATTACCATCTAATTGCTTTTGGGCAGCCTTTCATACTTATGCTTCTGCCCTGAAAATGTTCCCCATAGGAAATAGTAGGTAAACATTTTTTCATCAATAAGTTCCAAAACGAACCTATGAGTGAATACTGAAAAAAACAAAGGAATATTTTATGTGATGAAACATCTTGAAAGGTAATTGTTTGTGTGTACACAAATAACAGAAATATAGGCAGCACCCTATTCAGTCAGGCTAATATACTAAGAAGAACAAAGATACTAAAAAGTAACATCTAATCAAATTTACAATTTAATATTCACATATATTATAGACAGAAATTATAAAAAAATATAAAAACCACCGGTGGTGAACATGAATAATACAAAGAAATCAGCTAGTTATAGATATCTTGCAAAAGAACAATTGTATTCTTATGTATCAGAAATAAAAATAATTGCTAGAAAGGTGATATGCAATACTAGACAATAGGGAAGTCAATTATATGGCCAAATATAAGTTCAAATCCAAGTGTAATCCAACAATTAGGCAGTGAGTTCGTAGAAAACAAACAGTCCTGATGCTTGTATTTTGGATTTCACTGTAAAACTACCCAGTTAGATGATGTTGCTGCAATTGTAAGTATTTTACCTCCAATGTTGTGATGTATGACAGATGCACCCTTGGTAGGAGTCGCATTTATAGATGGTATATTTGTAATGTAGAATGGAAAGACTTTTCAGAAGAAATAAACACAATCACCGGAATAAGAATCAATGATTCACGGCTTTTGTATGGTCTGACGATACTTGTTTTGAAGTCTGCGTGTAGCTTGGTCACATGGTTTCTGATGGACCAATCAGATATGCGGATAACCGGCTGCTGTCCGTGTGCTTCGCATGAATCCAAAAGATGAATTTTACTCAGAGCGCTCTGATATTCTCATGCAGACATCGTATTTGTACTCCCTCATCAACGCGTTTCAGCTTTACAAACCCTTTTTCAAGATGGGTGTTGTCTGGTTGTCTCCTCCTTTTATATCAAGTGCTACTCCATTGTTTTTTTTCAAAAACTAATTGATAGTTTGAATGATATTCCCCAATCCCAAAGAAAGAATCAAAATTGGCAAATATTCTCAAAACAAAAAATTAAGAAAAGCCAAGATCAAAAATATGCAGATACCTATAATAATAGGTCAATGCAATATAGGGGTCAATCTAGTTTTAACACGAAACAAAATAAAAATGAGAATAGGTTTCAGAATGACAATCGATATAATAATAAGATACACACACATGACTATAATGATAATCATAATACACAGCTACCCAGAACATCATCAAAAAATTTAAAGAAATGGGAGAAAACAAATTATGACAAGTCTGGATCATACTATACAAAGCAACCCTTCCAAAATAGTAATTGGAAAAGGTTTGAGGATAATGGAAACCCTAATAAAGGATCCAATAGGATATTTTCACACTCATAAAGAGAAGATTGGAGAATACCAACTTATAACAGATATAGACCCTTACAGAAAGAAAAACATAATAATGATTCATGGAGAACATCAAAATTCAATTCAGAGCAGGGCACCTCAGATTCTTTTTTAGAGGAGAATTGGGGAAGAAGGGAAAGACTGAAAACAAAAAGAGGAAGAGAGGATCTAGTGGATGAGGGAATTATAACAAATAAAAAAATAATGGGGTAGATTCCAGTGGTATTTTTAATCTAAGGGATAAAACATTGAACATAGAGGAAACTAATTTCCTTAAAAAGGGACTATCTTTTGCCCCCAATGTAAAATGGAATAAGTTTAATACATTGATCAATGTTAACAGGTTCTTACGAAACCTAACCCTTAAGAGGTATTTTTTGCAAATCCACTAGAGAGAAAAATGGAAACAGAAGTAAAAGGAAATAAAATGGATTTATCCAAACTAATCTAAAACCAAAATCAAATTTCTTCACAGTGAATGAGAAAGGAAAGAATATTGAAGTGTTCTTTTCATTCTACATTGAAAATATACCATCTATAAGTGCGACTCCTACGAAGGGTGCATCTGTCATACATCACAACCTTGGGGGTAAAATACTTGCAATTGCTGCAACATCATCTAACTGGGTGGTTTTACAGTGAAATCCAAAATACAAGCATCAGGACTGTTTGTTTTCTACAAACTCACGGCCTAATTGTTGGATTACACTTGGCCACATAATTGACTTCCCTATTGTCTAGTATTGTATATCACCATTCTAGCAATTATTTTGTATTTCTGATACATAAGAATACAATTGTTCTTTTGCAAGATATCTATAACTAGCTGATTTCTTGGCATTATTCATGTTCACCACCGGTGGTTTTTATATTTGTAATAATCTCTGTCTATAATATATGTGAATATTAAATTGTAATTTAATTAGATGTTACTTTTTAGTATCTTTGTTCTTAGTATATTAGCCTGACTGAATAGGGGACTGTCTATATTTCTGTTATTTGTGTATACCTTGAGAGATTTTTGGGATAAGATCTCTCCTACAGGACAGCAGAGCTAATTATAAGGGTTTTTCTCTAGTTAAGTGTTTGTCTGTGCACATGCCTACTAGGAAGTGCTCTCAGTCATTATTTTTCTTTTAATAAAGGGGCACTCTCCGTAGCTAAATAATTTTTCATATAACATAGATTGAATGCTGGAAAGGGGAGCCTGAGTCTACACTAGTAATTTGTTACTCAAAATTATTTTAATCTCTTTGAGGATTTAGATTTTTATTGAAGGAGTTACAGGGGTTGAAAATGAGATACAAATAAGAGACCTAGAAAATGTTAAGCAAGCTAGGAAACTTTCGGCTAGATTACGAGTTTTGCGTTATGAGTAAAAAAGCAGCATTATGGGTTATAACCCTACTTTTCACTACCGCTGCTATTACGAGTCTTGTCAGTACAGCTGTACCGCACACTTTTTTGGCCTTAGTGCAAATTAACATACGCAATTTGCGTATAGTCTTTTTTCAATGGGACTTCCATAGCGCCGATATTACAAGCTGTTTCTGTGAGGCCAAAAAGTGAGCGGTACAGCCTATCCCGCAAGATTCGTAACGCAATCTAAAGTCAGTAGTTATGAGTTTTACGCTACAAAGCCGTAGCATACAACTCATAACTAAAGTGCTAAAAAGTACACTAACATCCATAAATTACCTATTAACCCCTAAACCGAGGCCCTCCCGCATCTCAAACACTAAAATAAAATTATTAACCCCTAATCTGCCGCTCCGGACATCACAGC
>CAJPDP010045848.1:0-10289 GCA_905336975.1 Bombina variegata variegata
GCTGTCCAGGAGGTGGGAGGGTCTGGGAGGGAGTGTCTGCTGCTGATTGGCTGGAATGTGTCTTGTGACTGTGAGCTACAGGGTCAAAGTTTACTCAATGATGACGAATAGGGGGCGGATCGAACATCGCATATGTTTGCCGTCCGCTGCGAACGCGAACATGCTATGTTCGCTGCAAACTATTCGCAGCAGAACTGTTCGCGACATCACTAGTCATCATGTCTAAAAAGTGGGTATGGTTTGTAGTGCCTGCCAATTGGTATATAGGTATGTAAGATTTCCCCAATGATACGTCTATTGAGGGGGTCTAAGGGGAAATTAAAATCTCCAGCTATGAAAATTAGGCCTTTTGCATGATCGAGTAGTAGAGTCATCACTTTTCTAAAAAACAAAGGGTTAGGTCTGTTTGGGGCATATATATTTAATAAGGTGATGGGTTTACCGTAACAGAGCCCTACTAGAAGAATAAATCTGCCCTCGTCATATTGGTAACGGTGTAGTAAATCAAAAGGTAGTCCTTTTTTGAGAAGTATACACACCCCGTTCTTCTTAGTTGTGTTGGAACTAGTGAAATGGGAGTCTGGGTTCATGTTTTTTCCTAAAATGTGTCTCTTGGACAAATACTATATCTAGATGTTTTTTGTGGAAGTCGTGTAGGGCAATAGATTGTTTTTGTGGTGATAAAAATCCCTTGACATTCTGGATTGCAATTATAAGATTATTCAAATTAGGAATAGTCCTATTAGCATTAATGTCTAAGTCAGTCATGTTCTGGGTAATTAATACGGTACTGTTAGAAAGAATTCCCTGAAATTGGGGTAATGGGGTTGGGTAGATAGGAGAGGAAAAAGTGGGTCAGGTGGGGTGTTAAGAAATTGTAAAGAGAGCTATCAATTTCTGTGTTTTGTATGAAAGTTGTTAGGGGGTCATGTAGTGGAATGAGAAGGCTTTGTTAGTTTAGAATGGGACAGGAAGGGCATTTTTAGCTCTGTTATATGCAGCCATGAGTATCGATGAGCAATAATAATCAACCGCTGCACAATATTACAACATGGGATTGGTTCAACCTTTCTCAATAGATTGGAGAGTGAGAGATGAAAAGTAGTTAACATCTAGCAAAGAAGCTAAAGTTGTTTCAAGTTGAGGTGTGAACAGACAATGGATAAACTTGTGCTGTGTTACAGCCTTTTGTAGTGAGACCTCAACTACTGGTTATATGTTATATTACTCCTATAGATTCTAGAGTGTGTGGTACAATACAACTGATAAGTAACCAACAGTAAACACATTTTCCAGAGAAAAACAAAAATGGTTACCTGAACAGGAGACGACTTACTCTCCATAGTATTTAATACACTGTAGATTTGAATTATAAAAACCATTGAAAACCTGTAAGGCCTATCTGGAGAAGGGTTTTTCAGTTAACTAACTATATAAAAATAACAACACAAAAAAAACAAAAAAAAAACAAAACATTTATACAGCCTGAACGCAAAAACGCGGAACTTTAACCAGACTTTTTCATATATACCTGAAGTATCAAGGTCAATGATTACAATACCTTATATTACAAGTCTTATTGTTATAGGTGAATATCAGATAGTAATAGGATTAACAACTTATGGTTCAGAAAATCCAGGAGGTTTGAGAGTTTCAGCTTAAAATCATCTGAGGCCTACCTCATGTGGACAACAATGGCGGTTATTAGTAGGAAATAGGTATCCTAGGGTTACTACTAGGTCTGATGTGATTCAACTCATATGAATTATAGAATATGTAATACAGTTTAACTTACCAACAATTAACATTGAAAGGAAAATAAAAAAAAGGAACAACATTTCAACAAATTAGATAACTGCTCAGGAGTTAACTTATTCTCCATTATATTTAGCTAGATACTATTTCAGATTATCAAAAACCTTTAAAACCTTTAAGGCCTATCTGAAAAGGGGTTATTTCAGTCAAATACCAATAGATTCCTCAATTTTTAAACCTGAAAACGAAAAGTAGAAACATGGAACCTTAAACTGGGTATTTTCATGCATTTACAGACTATCAATACAGGTAGTTACTGGACCTCTGTTGTAGGTACTAGTTATATAGGTAAATGACAGGTAATCATAGGATTGAAACCCTATGATTCAAAGGATCCATAAGGCATGTAAGTCCCGTTTCAAAATCATTTGATTCCCTTCTCTTGTGTACAAGAGCGATGAATGTCAGTAGAGAATAGACCCCCATAAGGATAATGTTGGGTCTAGATCGGCTGCTTAAAAGATAGCCGGTCAGCTGCATATCTGGAGAGTCATTGGTGAGTAAATTTAATCCAATAGAGGGTATAGGAAAATGATCCTGGTTTGAAGCACTCCCAAAAAAAAGAACAAAAAACAAGAAAAAAGTTTTCCGCTCATCCTGGTTGAGAAGTGGCGAAAGATTTCCTAGCTTGATTTGTTTGTTGTAGATCTTGGGGTTGATGTCTCTTGTTAGGAGGATTTTTAACAATGTCACTCCAGGCTTTATTACCTGATGATTGGGGTGTAAGTCTCTTTGAACTCGAGGATAAGGAAGTTTCCCCTTGTCCAATACTTGGAGGGGAGATATCTAATCTGTTACAAAAGGTGATTATGTCGTCCAGTTGAGTACAGTCGAATCTTCTTCCATTTTTGGTAACCTGTATCTGGACAGGGAACCCCCATCTATAGGGTATGTTTAAGTTACGGAGGTGCTGGGTGAGAACATTGAATTCTCTCCTTTTCTGAAGGGTTCTTACTGATAAGTCAGCAAAAAATGTGATCGTAGCGCCTTGATATTGAAAGGTTTGTTGTTGGCGCGCTTGCTGTAGAATTAACTCCTTCTCTTGGAACTTTGTGAAACATAACACCACATCCCTAGGCGGATTCTCATCCGTGGGTCATGGTTTCAGGGAGCGATGTGCCCTTTCTAGTTGGATAGGAGCAGAGTTTGGGTAATTGTCTCCTAGTAGTGATCTAAATAGTCCTTCCAAGTAATAACGTAGGTGAGGTCCTAGGACGGTTTCGGGTATTCCTACGCCTCGTCCTATTCTCGATGTCATCTAGTTTTGATTCCAAATCTATTATTTGTTTTTACTGAAAACACATCTTATTAGATATTAGTAAAATTTCAGATGTCATTTCCTCCCTATCTCCCTCAAGGGTTTCCACTCTTGTACCCAGATCATTTAGCTCTTTCTTAAGGTCTGCACACTCCTCTTTAATACAGGATTTCCCCTTATTTATTAATGATTCCATCTCTTTAAGAGTGACAGGTCCTTCTGAATCTATTACTGTATCGTTGTCAGCTGTTGGAGTGACTAGCGTGACATTATTTTGTGTAGTATTTGACATGTGGACTGTAGTGTCCTCTGCAGTATCTTCAATGGGCTTTTGTTTATCCATAGCTTTAAAGAAGGTATTGACACTTGAGTTTGCTTTAAACTGCTTTTCTAGTTTAGACCCTCTTCTTGTGGACATGTCTATAGCAGATTGCGTAAGTATTGTGGAAAGTAGGAGGATCTTTCTCCCTATGTGATGAGCAGGTGTTGTAACTATCAGATTAATGTTTTTTCTTATATGAGAGGCTAGTACATGTTGCTTTGATAGTATTTCAGTTGTATTAACTTATTGGATCAACTGAGCAGGGTGATTAGGGCTCTTGTGAGGTTGTCTCCTTTATATATGTCGTGCAGACAAGTATTGTGACCCTTTTCATTACATATGCGTATAACATGTGCGTTGCATCTCACCCGGTAATCCGATGATTCATTATGTGCAAAACCGGGGATGTGCCTAATTGTCTCAATCTAGGCTGTTTCAACAATATATGCGTTGCTTGATCGCTTACCCTATGGAGTCTGCTTGTCTCGATATCAGCCCCTTCAGCCTCTAGATTCACATGTCCGCCATTACCGCGGCTCTCACTCCATGTAGGCCTCAGTGTTCGCGGCGGTCTGCCGCAAGTGATCAAACAACCAGGAGCTGTGATAGATGTGTCACATTGACACTGATCGTGTCTTGCTCTTCCTGGGACCAAACAATCGTTAGATATGTAGGTTTTGTGCCTTAAAGCTCTCCACTAACAGGAGCTTCAGTGAGACACAGCCATCTTCGACGGCGTTCCGGCTCCACCCTCCAAATTTGTTTCTTTTTAAAGCAATATTCGTTAAACTCCCCATCCTCTGATCCCAGATTTGACCTTTTTTAAACCTCAACATTTAAATGCTCCAGTTTTGCCATCATGGTGTTGTAAAAAATATCTTGCCACACTTTATTTGCTTGCCTTTGTCAAGATCTTTACATGCATTAAGGATGTTGCTCATATGTTCATTCATCCTTGTACCCAACTTCCTAGTGGTCATACCCACATAGAAGCAGTCACATGAACATGATATGCAGTAGATGACATTGGTGCTATGGCAATTAATGTGTGTATTTATTTTCCATTTTTTTATTAAATCTATCAGTCATGACCTCCTTTTTAATCATGTATTGGCATATTTTACAATTCCCACATGGGATGGAACCACTTGTAAATGTGTTTTTTTTTTAGCATTCCTGTTGAAGTGGCTAGTAGTGAGGTGATCATTGAGATTTTTTGCTCTTCTGAATGTGAACAAGGGTCTGTCTGCTAATAATAGTCAGAATTGATTATCTCCTATTAAAATATGCCAATATTTGTGAACAATATTAAACACTTTTTCACTTTGGCAGGTATAAGTGGAGATGAATCTGAGTGTATCTGTTGATTTGTGCTCTTTCGGTTTTAAGAGATCTGTCCTGTCTTTGGCAAGAGCTTTGTGATATGCTTTAGCCAGTAGCTTTCTGGAATAGCCACGTTTCAGGAGTCTATCTCATAAATCAGTAGCTGCTTTTTTTAAAGATTCTAGTGTAATGCTATTCCTCTTAATTCATAGGTATTCGCGATAAGGGAGACCTCTGATTGTAGAGGGATGGTGGTTACTAGAGGCATGTAGAATGTTATTAGTAGCTGTTGGCTTTCTATAAACCTCTGTTTCCAATTTACTATCAACCTTACTGATTGTTAAATCCAAGAATTCAACTTTCTCTGCACTCAAGTTGAATGTCAAAAAAATGACAAAAGTATTCACATTAAGTATTGATAAATTCCTTCAATATTACAACTGGTCCATTCCATACAAAGAGAATATCATCTATGTATCTGGACCAGTGGGAGATATGTTGTGTATAGCTCTTGAGAGATTCATGAAATACTACCATTACCTCCAACCAGCCCAGATAGATATTTGCGTAAGTGGGGGTACACGATGTGCCTATGGCAGTGCCACACAGTTGCAGAAAGAATTTCTCATCAAATACAAAGTAATTATGGGTCAAAACGTATTTAAGCAGTTTGATAATAAAATCTTTGGTTTCCATATTAATTTCTTTTTTTCTCTCAAGAAAAAGGGCCACCGCTTTACACACCCACTCTGTTTGAATGCTTGTATACAGCGACTCAGCGTTGTACGTTACTAGCAGTGAGTTCTGCATTGTTTTGATATTTTGGATCTTATTGAGCATGTGCACGGTATCTCTCGGTATCTCTCGTGTGTGAGGGAAGGGCTTCCACTATATATCTTAGTCTGGCATCCAAATACCTACTGGCTCCTTCTGACACAATTGGTCTTCCTGGAGGACAAGTAATGACTTTGTGTATTTTGGGTAGTAAGTATAGGGTAGCCACCCTTGGATTTGTGACTTGGAGGCATTTGTGTTTTTTTTGTCAATGGATCTGTCTGTGAGAGCATTATTAATCAATTTATTATATAGCTCAAGAAATGTGTCAGTGGGATTACCAAATAAGCGTTTATAATTCTTCTGATTATTCAATTGTTTATAAGCCTCCGCCACATACATCACGGTGGGCCAAATTACTATATTCCCTCCCTTATCGCTATTCTTTATCTGTACATCTGTCCATTCAGACAATTCCTTTAGACCATCCATTTCTGGTTTGGATAAATTCACTCCAAAGGTTTGTTCGGACTCTTTAATCGTTATTATGTCATTACAGACCAAATTTAGGAATGTCACAGTGTGAGGTGAAACATTGCTCGGGGGAATAAAATGTGATTTCAATTTAAGAATTCTACGCCAACTGTTGTATGTTAACTCATTGTTAATTACTTCAGAATCCCCTAGTAGGGTAATCAAATAATTTAATGCTGAAAAATCAGCTTGTGTAAGCGAATTGGTATCTTCATTATTTGAGAAATATTTCTTGAGCAAGATTTTTCTTACAAATAAGTGAGTATCTTTGATGGCTTCGAACTTGTCGATTTGGCTAGTAGGTACAAAAGACAAGCCTTTACGAAGTGCTGAGATGTGTGTGTGTGTAAGTGTTTTGTCTGATAAATTGATTATATTAAAACCAGAATTATTCATTTATTTTTGTGGGTCTGGCTCTTCTGACTGAAACGTACTTTTCGCCTCGTGCAGGGTTGGTTTCCCCCTTCCCCTCTGGGTTCTCCTCCTAAAGGGACACTTCCTTAACTGATATATGGCTTTACTCTCTTACTTAGTATGGGCTTAGGTGTTTTCTCCCCATCTGAATTTTCTACATCAGTGGTGTCATATTCTTTATCAGATATATCTGAGTCTAATTGAGTTATTTTACCATGACTCCAAGAATAAACTGTGCCTTTGGCATAGTCTGTTAAATGTCTATCAATTTTCCTCTCTTTCTTGTCAGAGATAAATTTGGCAAATTTGGCAACTTCACCTTTAATTTTATTGTAAGATTTTTGGAAGTCATCCTTAGATTTAAATTGTTTTAATTCATCACTGACTTTGGTAATTACCTCAGTAATGTCATTTAATCTCTCAGTCTTATGTTCCACTAGGTATCCTATCAGTTTTGGAGAATATTATGTAAGCGCACCTTCCCATTTAGTTTAAGTTCTGGTTTGAGGTCACTAAAAGATGGGAACATTTTTAAGCGTAGTCCTCTAGGGATCACGCTATTATTTTGGTAGAAATTGTACATACCTATGTTCCACTGTCTTTTTTATATGTTTTTTTTTCTAATTCTTTTTAAGTCTTTTAATGGTTTTAGCCATTCCCCATTATTCTCCACGTCATTAGCATTTTTATCTTTAAGATCTGAAGTAAGATTTTTAATATCATCAGACCACTTCTGCATCTCAGCTCCCAGGTCAAAGGCTGTCATAATTATTTAAGGTTCTGTGCTCTAGTAATAAGAAATAGTGGAGATTAAGTTCCCCACAAATAAATACTAATTGAAAGAACAAGTATACTGGCACTAGGACCTAGTGGACATAGAAAAAAATGAACTGATACTAAGGATCAATCCAGTGCTAACCCCAATAACATTAGCATTTAACAAAAAAGAGAGAAACAGTAAGGGTTCAAATAGCATTCTTTCCTAGAAATGAGTACATTAAGTTAAAATAAACTAACTTTATTATTAATTGTTAAAATTAAATCAGGGAAACCCCTCTATGAGAGAAACAGTACCTAAATAGCCAACAAATTCTAAAATAAATTCATGAAATCACCCTCCTGTTTCCTGGCCGATATCAGCAGTCGTTGGCATTAGGTGCCAGGGGTGATAAACATTCACATTGAAAAAGGCCATCAGCTAGGCCGAAATGCGTTTGTGTGTTAAATTTTAATACTCAGCTCATGTTTATTACCCCTGGCACCTGATGCAGATGACTGTTTATATCGGCCAGGAAACATGGAGGTGATTTCATGAAGTAATCAGTTTTGCCAGGTTACCCCATCAGAGGTCCTTACGCATTTCAAAGTTAAAGAACGTCTTCATCAGAAGTAAAAATTTAAGATTAAACTTGGCCTAGTTTGAAACATATCTATCCTCCTGTGTCTGTGGGACTGGATTGCAGCTGTGTAGTCATTGTTTTTTGTGGGAGCCTGTTACCATGACATTACAAATGATATATTGGTGTTTAATGTGGGAGCATGTGACTTTGATATCACGTAGGATATATTGATAGGCCAATGCTCAGTCATGTGACTAGAATAACTCCAAGTGAATTCATGTGACTGGAGCCGGAGAGATAGATACTATCAGCATTAAAGTGACATGAGGAGGTCACATGGTTCGGCAATAGCATTTTTCTGAATGATTAGTAGGATAGATACTCCAATTAGTCACATGATCAACTCATACGGATAAACCCTACAATATCTATCAGATGTATAACCGATTGGATTAACATGCCTTTTACTATCCTCCACTGCTATTAAAATAAATAGTCTATTGTTCTGGAAAAAAAGAACAATACATGAATAGTTTATCATACCAGTATGACAAGTGTAGTCAACAAGAATATATAATGTAATACAATGAATTATCTCAACCACTTAATCCATATACTGCCTATGTCCCTCTATTTATTGAAACAAATAGTTGAAGAAAACAAATGCATGTAATTAAATTTGGCTTAAAGGGACATAAAACCCATTTTTTTTTCTTTCATGATTTAGATATATCATCAAATTTTAAAAAACTTTCTAATTTACTTCTATTATCATATTTTCTTCATTTTCTTGTTATCCTTATTTGAAAAGCAGAAATGTAAGTTCAAGAGTGTGCACGTGTCTGCAGCACTATATAGCAGCAATTTTGCAACAATGTTATACATTAGCAGGAGCACTAGAAGGCAGCACTATTTCCTGTCATGTAGGGCTTCAGGCATGTGCACACCACCTACCTAGGTGTCTTTTCAACAAAGAATAACATGATAATTAAATAAATTTGATAATAGAAGTAAATTGGAAACTTTTTAAAAATTGTATTCTCTATCTGAATCATGAAAGAAATTTTTGGGGTTTATTGTCCCTTTAATGTAATACCGCAAGGTGAAACAGAAAGATCAGAGATACAGTATGTGAGACAAGTCAATCATTTAAGAAAAGCCACAATATCACTACATATTCCAGAATGGTTCCCCTAAGGCATGAAGTGTCTTTGTTATGCATTTTTTTTTTGTAATGTTTTGATACACTATGTCCCTTGTGTCCCGCGTCAATATTTTTTATATGTTCCAACAGTCTGGTCTTGTACAGTCTTTTAGAAAACCCTATATTTTGTAGGTTACAGCTGCATTCCAACAAATAAACTGTATACTCTGTTTTGCAGTTTGTGGGGGCATTTATAGTGCAGATTTTGTAATTGAAATTGGATTGAACTGTTTTAGTAGCTTTATTACTGTATGCATGTGTACATCCTACACAGTTCTCTCTATTGCATATTTTTTTAGATTTTTATTCTTTCTAAAAATAATTGTAGGTTGTTCTATAGAATTTTTTAAGAATGTGACTTGATTTAAAATGGCCAATATTTGTTTATAATGTGTTTAATTTGTGGAGCTGCTTCATTGAAAGTAGTAATAAATCATATTTTCTGTTTGACTTGTCTATCTGTTGACGTTTGCTTTTAGAAAAAAAGTGTTTGTTTTGAGTTTCTGGCTTTGAGATAAGAATGTTCAATTCGTCTTTTAGGATAGTTCTTTTCTAGGAATTGTGATTTTAGGATGACTGCCTCTTTATCAAAATCCTACAGTTTAGAGCAGTTGTGCCGTATGCACCCATACTGCCCATATAGAATGTTATTGATAGATAGTTTGTGGTTACAACTGCTAGCTGGCAGATACACATTACTGATCATCTCCTTTCTGTATATCCTAGTGCAAACACTCTCATTATCATGTACAAGATCTAAAAACTCCATTTCATTTTCTGATATTTTATGGGTGAATTTGAGATTTATATTATTATTATATATATACTGATTACCTTCCTAGATTAAGATGATGTCATCTATGTATCTCCCTAATTATATTATTTGATGCGAGAAAGGGTTATTTTGGTAGATACAGTTGTCTTCCGAATACCCCATATATAGATTGACATAACTGGGTGCCATGATCATGCCCATGACTGTTCCCCCTATCTGCAAGAATGTTTAATCAAATTTGAAATATTTTTTTCCAGAACAAATTTTATTCTCTCTAGTATTACATTTTCATGGTCTAGGTGGAGCTTGATTTTGGTTGTAAGATAATTTTGAATATCTTTAAACCCTAGGTTGTGGGAGCCGAATTGAACAGGATTTCAGTAGGCCTCATCCTATTGGCTGTTTCAAACAGCCAATAGGATTTCAGTAGGTCTCATCCTATTGGCTGATTTGAATTTGCAAAATCAAATCAGCCAACAGGAATGCAAGGGACACCATTTTGAATCGCGTACCTTGCGTTGAAGATTCAG
>CAJPDP010046007.1:0-14909 GCA_905336975.1 Bombina variegata variegata
CCTCATTTTTGTCCCTTTTATAAACAAACCGGACCACTCTTGGGTCGTGTGAAACAACAAATAAACATTGATTTAGGGAGGTTACAAGAGTATTAGTGTATAAATATTTATGTAAACCTGGAAAGTAATGATTGTAAGAAGGTATAAACTAAAGAAAAATAAAACAAAGGCTAAAACTGTATTTATGTATCAAATTATTATATTGGAAACATCATACCAGGAACAGACCATCCCTGACTTTAAGTGGGTAGTGCCTTGATAAGTTGAGAGGTTATGGAGAAGAATCTTACACAAGGAGAGAGACTGCTATAGTATCTGGGAAAAATAGAGAATCGAGGCCCTCAGGCAAGACATCGAAGATGATCTGTAGGTTAACACCTCTGTATGCCAAACCGAGGCAATATTGTGGAGTAAAGTTTGTTTATAAAGTAAAAGATTAATTGTGGTAGATTCATCCTGTGATAGGAGATGTAGCATCATAAAGGTGCTGAGAAGGTTGGGAACTGATTAATCACTATAATAAGCTGTGCTGTGAAATTGGTTGTATGGTACAGTCTAGTGCAACATGTTACTGTAGGGATTACAAATCTGGCTAGGTTGACCTCTGGTGGTAGGATTGGGTGTTGAAAAAGTGATTTGAGGTTCCTATTGTCTAGTTATAGTGAATCCACCTGCAATGGTCTATTATGCTTAGGGTAATATATTCTGGTGTGTTATCTAACTCTGCATCCTCGGCCACTGGACACGGGGCGAGCATTGAAATATAGTTTAAGCATATATCTTCAATTTTGGGGTAGTTGTTATTGGTATTAAATTGAGTTAGGTGTGCTGGGATCAGATGTATCGTACACAATTGCAAGTTAGCCACAAAAGGAAATACCGGTAATTAACTATATCAACAAAATAAGATGATTATTATATATATATATATTAACATGTTATTCAGAACATATAAAAAATGAACTGGTTGATTACAAATACTTTGGGATATATAAACTAAACAAATTATGAGTTAACATATAGTAAACATTATTGGATATTTGTAGTTTATACCTATCCCTTCTCTGAGTCATAGTTTCCACCACAAACATGAAATGTGCGAACCACCTTGTGTGTCTTGCACGATTGTTGAGGGAATGTTATTAAGTCTGGTATGTCTGGTGGATCCTTGTCATATAAGATCCGGATCGCACACTTATGCAGTCTTCCCTGTGTCAATGTAGTATTCTTGGGCTGTTGTTCAGCAGTGGCCTTCATCTTTTTCTGCATCTTAGTCAGCCTTTTCTCTCTTGTCCAATCCACAGAGTCAAGTTGTTTCTCTACAGCTGCGTGAGGCTTGTGGATGGTGTATTCGCATACCTCTGCGGGTCTTGCATTATGTGCAGCTTCAGGTTTTGATGCACTTAGTTTTGGCGGCAGGTCCAGACCGCAGTCTACTCGTTGTCAGGTGTTAGTCTGCTGAAGAGGCATTACTTCACACTGATCGTCCTGCCTGGTCTCACTAGTAATGGCGGTAGCTTGGTCGGAGATCGGTGTGGAAAGAGGCTTGATTGATTCTGGATGAAGAGTCTTGCCTGTTCCGAGAAGTCTTGTCAGATGATCATATGGCGCCTTTACCATTAGGGCCTGCATTAGGCTATCCATCTTTACAAAGAACTTGTCCAGTCTTGATATTTGGATCTCTTCCTCCATTCTCTCAGCTTTGAGTGTGTGGGACAATACTATGATTTTGCTGGCTCATGTAGTACTGTTGCCCGATATTGATCCCTCAGAGCCTAAAACCTCGGGGTTCACGGAGGGGGAAGCGCCGTCGCTCCAGGCCCCTATTGTCCATGTCCGAGTTCTGGTTTCACAAATACAGCCCCAAAATTGATAGTGAGCTCTGAAAAGAGCTAAGTGTTACTCAGTGAGTTGAAATAGATGAGGTAGCTGTAAAATTATGTCTTTAATCAGCGGTTTTAAAGCATTTTCGCCGGAGCTCTAGAGAAATGCGACCGTTCTGGATCACAGTCTGGACACGCCCCTGCATGCTTCCTTTTTTGTTGTCTTGGGTGCTACCGCAACTATGCTTTATTGATTTTTTTAAGAGTTTCTTACAGGGAGGGTAAATGTTTCCCTTTCTCCAAGAGCTCTTTTTATGGGGATATTGCCAGTTAGCTGTATGCTTGAAATTTTCTGCATTTAACATCTGTATTAAAGGGACAGTTAACCCAAAATTTCTCCCCGTTAAATTGTTCCCAATTATAAATTTTACCTGCTAGAGTGCATTAAATTGTTTACAAGTAGCTAGTTTACCCCTATTTTGGCATTTGAAATAGCTGTTTTAACCTGTGTTATCCCCACCTATTCTGAAAGTTTCTATACTGTAATTTAAGCTATTGATAAGCCTATGTAAACAGAGCCAGAAGAAGAAATTACACTCTCTGGGGTGCAGGATAGTTAAGTAATAAAATGTTAATTTTCCAGTATTCTTTCTAAGTATTGAGCTTTGGTTTTCCAGACAAATATAAGATAAGGAAGCAAGTATGTGTACACAAAGTGATAACAGAATGAGATCTGATATTACCTACAAGCTCAATCCATTGTAATAGGTTGTGTTTTCAAAGCACAAAACCAACTAATTAATATACACAAATAAATCTGAAAATGCAATTTCTCATACATTTTTTCAGCTGGTATAACAAATCATTGAAAATGCATTAATGGGAAAACAATTTTACAGTGCACTGCCCCTTTAAGTTCTCTGCAGTTATGGACCATCTGACTGTCCCTAAATCTTCATTAGAAGCTGGGTAACCTGAACACTTTCCTACTAGTGTTAAATGTTTGTATTTCATACAGGCTGAGGTTTTCCTCCGGCTAACTTATGCAATAAATGTATTAATATTTTAATGCATTCCACCCAATCTGGTGCTGATCTTGCTTCTAAACGTTTTACTGCTCCTTCTGTTTTTCCTTGCAGGAGAATTCTACTGCTTCCGGCCCTGGGGTCAAGGATTTTATTTGATCCACTGTGTTTGAAATGTCGGCGGCCATGCCTCCTTTAAGTAAGCGTAAAAGGTCAGTTTAGAATGAAGCTGCTGTTTCCTCAGAGGGGGAGGTTTTTTCAGATGATCAGGGGCTTCCTCTGATTATGAATCTGATACATCCTCTTATTTATTAAAAATTGAGCATATTTGTTCACTTAAAAAATACAGTTTGCTTACTTTGAGTTTGAAGATCCTAAAGTTGATGGGGATAAGCCTGTTTAAATACTGTTTTTAAGCCTATGGTTAAAACTCCAAATGTATTTCCTGTCTCTGAAATTACGTTCATAGATTGGGCTAAACCAGGTATTCCTTTTAATTCTTCTGCAAGTTTTAAGAGAAAGTATCCTTTACTTCTAATATTGAGCTTGGGGAAAGTATTGCCAAAGTGGATGGGGCCATCTCTACTCTGACTAAACTTACTACTATTCCTTTGGAAGTTGGTTCTTTAAAGACTCTTTAGATAGAAAGTTGAAATCCTTCAATTGGAGGGCTTTTCAGCAAGCAGGTTATCTCTTTAGACCAGCAGCTTCTATTGCTGATATGGCTGCTGCTTCTTTTTCGTTAGTCTTTCTGAACAATTTTCTGACGATTCTTCTAGTGAAGATTTTTTAAACCCTTTGGAGCTGCTTAAATGTGCTATTGCTGTCATTTGTGATGCTGTTCTTGATATCCTTAATATAAATGCTATATGTATGTCTTTGGTAGTACTTTCTAGAAGGGCTTTATAGTTAAAATCTTGGTCTGCTGATATGGTTTCTAAATCCAGGCTTTTATCTCTTCCCCAGGACAAGAAGTCAAAGGGTAAATCTAAAGCTACTAATTTGTTTTTGACCCTTTCGTCAGCACAGGGCACAGAAATCTGATTCTATTTGAAACGAGTCTAAGCAGTCAATTAAATCTAATCCCTCATCCAAGTCTGCATTAAGGTGCGGCCCCCGTTCCAGAGGCTCTGGTTGGGGGCAGGATACGCCCATTTCAGGAGGTTTGGTTTCAGTCTGTTCAGGATTCCCTGTGTGCTATATATACTCTCCCTGGGTTATCTAATATGATTTAGAATAAGGCCTCCAAGTGGCAGTTTTTTCTGTCCAATGTTCTGAGAAATCCTGTGAAGGCCTAGGCCTTTTTTAGTCTGTTTCGAATCTAGAATCTGTGGGAGTGATTGTTCTTGTGTTGGATCAAGTAAAGGGGTTTTATTCTAATCCAAAGACGGAGGGTACTTTCAGACCAGTTCTGGATCTAAAGGCTCTGAACAAATTTCTCAAGAGTTTCTACTTTCAAAATGGAGGCTATTCAGACTATTCTACCTTTTTGATAATTTTATGTCCACAATAGATTTAAAGTATACCTTGATGTTCCTATACACAAAGAACGTCGTCCGTTTCTAAGGTATACTTTTCTAGACAAGCATTTTCAGTTTGTTTCTCTACCGTTTAGTCTGGCTACAGCTCCGAAAATATTTTCCATAGTTCTGGATACCCTTTTGTCTGATCAGAGCTCAGGGTATTGATGTTTCCTTACCTGCAAAATATCTTCGTACAAGCTCCGTCTTTTCATTTAGCATAATCTGACACCAGTAGACTGTTGTTCCCTCAACAACTTGGTTGGAAAGTCAATTTTCCAAAAAGAGTTCACTTGTTCCTCAGACAAAGGTTGCTTTTCTGGGGGTTCAGATAGTTTGTTTCCCTGAGACTTTGACGGATCTAGGGAAAATAAAGTTAGTGTCACTGTCCGACTATCTAAACCTTCAGTCTCTTTCTTTTCCCTCGGTTGATATTTGCATGGTGGTATGCTTCGGCAATGGTGCAGGGATCATACTCTATCTCAGAGAATACATCTAGACTTCAGAACAATCCAGTCTCTGTGTTGGTGGCTGAATTATCAGCTTATTATACAGGGGGCTTCTTTTGTTTGTCCTACTTGGACTGTGATCACTACAGATGCAAGTCTTTTAGGTTTGGAGGCCTTCTGGTGCTCTCAGAGAGCACAAGAGGTTGGGTCTCCTCGGGAGGTGAGGTTACCTATAAATGTTCTAGAACTGCAATTTTCAGAGCCCTTTAGAGTTGGCCTTTGTTGAAAAAAGAGTCTTATCTCAGTTTTCAGACAGATGTCACAGTAGTGGCTTATTTCAATCATCAAGGGGAAGCTCATAGTCCCCTAGCCACGAGGGAAATTTCACTAATTATTTCCTGGGTAGAAGTCAATTGTCGGCTAATTTCTGCTGTTCCTATTCCTGGAGTGGACAAGTAAAAAGCATATTTTTTCAGTCGTCAGTCCTTACATCCAACGGAGTAGTCGCTTCATCTGGATGTGTTCTGACAGATAGTGGGTCTTTGAGGCTCACCCAAGAGTACATCAGATCTAACTTCCCAGGTACTCTGCAAGGTCCAGGGATCCTCAAGCAGTGTTTGTGAATGCTCTGGTAGTTCTTTGGTCTTTTCCACTAGCTTATGTTTTTCCACTACTGGTTCTTCTTCCCAGGGTTATTGTCAAAATCAGATAAAAGCATCAGTGATTCTGATTGCTCCGGCTTGGTCTCACAAAGTTTGGTATGCAGATCTGGTTCAGATGCACTCCTTGGCCACTTCATCTGCTTCCAGACTTTACATACAGATCTCAAATCTCTAAGATTGATGGCATGGGTTCTTAAACAGAGAGGGTTCTCTGGTTCTGTTATTGAAACTCTAATACAGACTTGTAAGTCTGTGACCACGAAAACTGATTATAAGGTTTAAATTACATATTATTTCTTGGTGTTTGGATCATGGTTTTTCATGGCATTCTTTTAGAATTTGTAGGATTTTTAAGTTTTTGCAAAATGGGTTGGCTAAGGGTTTATCTGCCAGTTCTTTGAAGCGTCAGATTTCAGCTCTTTCAGTTCTATTCCACAAATAGATTTATAATCTTCTAGACCCTGGTTTCTCAACAGCCGGGCCCTGATTGCCCTGTTGGTGGGCCACGACCGACATGCCCCAGCTGCACACTGTCACAGGCCTGCCGCTCCACATATAAGGAATATAAGGAATTTTGAGCTTATGCATAAAGTTGATATTAAGCTTCATTCTTGGAAGGTTTTGATCCCTTTGGCTATTTATTCTGCTGGAAGACTTCCTGAGTTATCTGCTCTTTCATGTGATCCTCCTTATCTCATTTTTCATCAGGATAAGGCACTCCTCAGGACCAAATTGTATTTCTTGCCTAAGGTTGTATCCTCTGACAATATCACTTGGGAAATGGTTGTCCCTTCTTTGTGTGCTATTTCCAAAAAAAAATCAGATATATTTGCATAATTTAAAAGTTCTTAGAGCTAAGTATTTGAGTCAAACTTCTAGTTTGTTTGCTCATGTTTCTGGTTCCAGGACAGGGCAGAAGGTTTCTGCTTTTGCTTCTTGGTTGAAACTTCTGATCCTTAAGGCTTACTTGGGGGTAGGTCAGCCTCCACCTAAATGGATTACTGCTCATTCTACTAGATCAGTTGCCACTTGGACTTTTAAGAATGAGGCCTCAATAGACCAAATTTGCAAGGCACCGACTTGGTCTTCTTTGCATACTTTTACTTCAACTATTTTGATGTTTTTGCTTCTTCTGAGATAGCCTTTGGTAGGAAAGGCCTTCAGGCTGTTATCTCAGGTTGATTTATTTTTGCCTGTTGATTAGTTTTAATTGCATTTAAAATAAAAAGTTATGCCTTTTTTTAGGTTGTTTTGGGGATTTAGTTTTTCAGTGAATAAAGAAGCCCTTTATTTTTCATTACTCATGAACTCCACAGCTTGGGTATTAGTTCCAGGAGTAATGCATCATGGACTCTCATCACCTGTATAAAAGAAAACATAATTTAAGCTTACCTGATGATAAATTAATTTTTATGGTGGTGAGTCCACAAGACCCATCCTGTTTTTTTTTTTTTGGTGTTGGTTTATTCTTGCGCACATCTTTTTCCCCTGCTCCTATTTTTCTCATTTTTTTTCTACCTCATTTGCATAGCTATACATTAGGCCAGGTATGGGGAACCTTGGCACTTCTGATGTTTCAGAACTACATTACCCATGATGTTTATGCACTCTGAAGTCCAGTTCAGCATCATGGGAAATGTAGTTCTGAAACATCTGGAGGGCCAAAGTTCCCCATCCCTGCTTTAGACTGAGGTACCTGTGAGATGTGAGGGGTTTTATAGAGCTCTTGTGGTTTTGAAATCTTTGTCTCCTCTTAGTGGCAGGAAAGAGTAATTCCCAGGAGTAATGGATCATCATCCTGAAATAAATTAATTTATTAGGTAAATTTGTTTATTTACCTTAAAAATATTTTTAAATCTGCTTTTAAACTTTTTTTTTTTTTACAATGTGTGTGTGTTTATTATTTGTTCCCCTACCTTTTCTGTTGGAAGGCTATTCCCTACATTTTTTTTTTTATTATTATTATAAATCCTACATTAATGTCAGTTATAGATGGTTTATTAATCAAGTCTTCAGATGTAAGGTTTTCCCTGGGATTGTTTAATGTGTATATCTTATAGAGCATATTCACTGTGCTGAAATAGATCATGTGTTGCATGCCACTAACCCGTTTGTGTAAATTTGTGTTTTATTACAGATGAAAGGATGCATTAAGGTCCTTAAGGAACAACCTCCCAACAGTGTAGAAGGCTTGCTAAATGCTCTCAGGTAATTATTCTGTGCAATGTAGATCATTGAAAAGTAATTGTGTGAACCTGGAGCTTGCTCCCACTGTGCATAATTGATATTCTGGTGTGTTTTCATAGGTCACTTGCAGGAAAATGGGTGTATTGAATTCTAGTAGCCCATTTTATAATTGTAGCTTTGGAAGTCTGTTTCACTTAGTATCCACAGACTTGTATCCCTTTCAAAAGACAGTAGTGTATGTGCAAAATATGATTTGTAATTGTTAGGGTCTTTACCGCTAGACCAGGGGTCAGCAATTTTTTTTTTTTTAATATTTTTTTTTTTCTTTTTCTATAAAGGGGCATATAGTAAATATTTTAGATTTTTCAAGCCAAGGGCAAAATAAAAGGATATTATGTACTTTTATAACAAGGGAGAAAACAAATGTCCACAATTTATTGACAAAGTTCATAGTATGTGACAAACAAATCAGCCACTTAAAAACTTATTTTCATTTTTAGTTTTGTGAATAAATTCTGCTGTAATGAGATTTCTTTCAGAATGTGGTGAGAGTCCACGACCCTTAATATTTGGGATTAAACTCCCCTCCACAAGGAAGCAGGAAAAAAGATTACCCAAAAAGATTAATCCCTCCCAACTCCTGATTCCCCTCAGTGTTCATTTTTGCCTTCACAAGAGAACAGGTGAATGGTGTAATGCTGCTACATCTTTACTGATAGTGGTGATCAAACTACTGTGAGGCCATTCTCCGAATCAGAGAACCAGGAATAGGACAGAGGGGTGTATAGGAGTACCAAAGGCAGTGAGAGTAATTATGCTGTGGGAGTTTTTCACTAGCCTGTCACAGGTGTTGCTGGGACTTCCTTCAGCCTCCACCATTGCGATACATTTTGGATTAGATCCTAAGTTAGTCCTCTAACAAGGATAGGCTCTGCTACTGTAGGTATTCTGTGGTGGTGCCAGCCTATGCAGGTAGATGGTCATCTTTACACTCTTCAGTGTACCTCAAAAATAAGCACAAATAACGGTGCAATAACGTTTAATAAACGATCCAAAGGGAAGTCAATTTGTAATTTAACTTCCTATTTGCTGTATCTTTGTTTTATATAGGTTCTGCTACTATGATGTATGCTGAGGTAAGATCAGTAGTGTGAGTGCATATTGGCAAGTACTAGATATATGCTCACAGCCCACAGGCTTCTTAGTAGGTACTATACACTGGTACATCAGAGCCAGGGGACCCTTATTATATGGCACGCTCTGACAGCTTATGTGGGAATCTTGCTGCGGGACATGAGACTAGCACAGTGTATGCTCTTTATGTCTGACGTTTTTCTCTTAGTGGCTTCCTGTCGGCGCTGCGTTATGGCTCTGCACATTTATCATTTTATACAGTGCAGCGTTATTCTGCCTAGTGAGTCCTTGCTACACTTTAATATCGCTTTTGACTTGCAAGGACTTCTCTAATTGTGCTCCTGTCTTTGCAGGTTTTAATAGCCCTACGTTTGTTGTTTCACTGTTGTTACTATGTCCAGCACTATTGGGAAGCCGCTACGTGCACTATGGACACGGGATGATTAATTCTTTCTTGCACGTTTCTTCCTTCTCAGTGCAGAGGCAGCCAGCAGAGTTCTCTCTACTGCATCCGCTCCATTGAGGTCTTCAGGAGCTTTTCTTGGGGTGATATTTTGTCTCTGTGCCTGCAGTAAGGGATTATTTATTGTTATATTTACATAATGCTTCCACATTGTCTAGCATAGAGATTTTTTCAACTTTTATTTCATCTTAGTACTAGTTTATACTGTATATATTGCCGCAGTATATATAAATTTGTCTTTTTGTGTGTGCTACTTTCTTATGTCTCCTTACCCTCTAATATGGAGCAGGCTAAAACAGTCCCCAATTTTAATGTACAATCTGTCCCTGCAGAGGTACCATCTCAAGCTAAGTGTGTGCTTTGCAAACACGTATTTGTTTGTCCTCCAGTGCAACAATGCAGTAGTTGTGCGGATGATATTCTCAATCCGTTCTTCACGCTATTCTCTCAAGATTCAGAGTCTTCTTCATTGGAAAATTTGCAATCTCTTTTACATGAGATTTGAGTCTTGGCGTCCAGGAGTCATCCTCATCTAATAGACAGAGGTTTTTCCATTTCCAGACGCCATTTCTCAAGTGATTTCCAAGGAGTGGGGCAAACCTGGAGTTCAGTTTCTTCCGTCTTCAAAATTCAAAAATATGTTTCCAGTTCCCACTAGTCATCCTGATCTCGAAATCCATTCTAAAAGTGAACAGTGCCATCTCTACACTGGCTAAAAGACACACTATTTCTTTAGAGGACAGTACCGCTTTAAAAGATCCCATGTATAGGAAATTGGAGGCCTACTATAGAAAGGCATTTTTACAAGTGGGATTTTTATTCAAACCAGCTGTTAGCATTGCCTGTGTGGCAGGGGCTGTTACTCTGTGGTGTGACTGTCTTTCCGCAATGGTATCAAGAGATCTCTCATGAGGAGATTCAGGATCGATTGAAAATGATCAAAGTAGCAAATTCCATTTTCTTTCTTTTCAAGAAAAGACCCTATTTGGTCTGGGCCTGGACTTCATTATTGCCACAGTTACAGGTGGAATGGGTGCTTTCTTACTTCAGGACAAACGGTCCAAGAGCAAGCTCAGAACAGTTTTTTTGTGTGTACCTTTTGTCAACCAAGGACTCAGAAGCCCTTGCCTTCTTCGACTAAACAAATCATACTCTCCCAAGTCCCCCTGGAAGTCGGGAAGTTCCTGTAACAAATCAAAGCAGTCCAAGAAATCCCCTCTCTCCTCTAAGACAGCATGAAGGTGCGGCCCCCATTCCAGAGTTTTCTCCTGGCCTGGTTTAAATCTTTTCGGGATCCCTGGGTATTAAGTGTAATTTCAGAGGGCTACAGAAAATGTGTTTGAATCAGAACACTTTAAAGAAGGTTTCTTCTGTCCCATGTTTCCAACAAACCAGTGAAAGCATCAGCTTTCCTTCAGTTTGTTCGTGACTTGAAGAGCATGGAAGTGATGTTCCTGTACCAAAGGCAGAACAAGGCCTGGGATTCTTTTCAAATCTCTAAATAGTACCAAAGAAGGAAAGCACATTCAGGCTAATCTTAGATCTAAAGTCAATGAACAAATTCCTGAGAGTTCCTACCTTCAAAAGGGAAACAATTCACACAATCTAGCCATTGGTTCAGAGAGGGTCAGTTCATGACCAAAATAGAACTGAAGGATGCTTACCTGCATATTCCCATTCACAGGGATCATCACAAATGTCTTAGGTTTGCCTTTTAGGACATACATTATCAGTTTGTGGCTGTTCCCTAAGATTTATTTTGGTCACTCCCTATTTGGATGACATCTTAATTCAAGCTCCGTTCTTGCATCTGGCCTCTCTTCATACAGAAACTTTGATTCAGTTTTTGAAAAATCACTGTGGGAGCATTAACCTTCCAAACCATTCTCTGTCCCCAAACACTAGAGTGACTTTTCTAGGAGTGGTCATCTGTTTCTATGCATCGTTCTCTGATGGAGAGTTGCAGAAAAGTTACAAAAAGCCTGTGCAGATCTCAAGACATCTGCCTTTCTGTCGATCGCTCAGTGCATGGGGGTTGTAGGTTTGATAGTAGCAATGTCAGATGCCATCCATTTTGCGAGGATTCACTTCCGTCCCTTTCAATGTCTATACTCCATCAATGGAATGGAGGCTACTCAGACTTGTCTGTCAATCTGTCTGGATTATAAAACAAGACAATCTATCTCTTGGTGGGTATCTTACAGGTCTCTAATTCAAGTAGCACCATTTCTAAGGCTTTCATAAGTAGCAATTACAACAGATGCCAGCCTTTCAGGCTGTTAGGCTGTCTGGGGGAGTCAAAGGTGCACAGTTTTGTTACTTCGCCTCCTGAGGAGATTAGTCGATATGCTAGAACCTTGAGCGATCTTCTGTGCTCTTTAGGGTTAGCCCCTCTTCTCAAGCAAGAGACCCAATTAAGATTTCAGTGTGACAACAACATTGCAGTGGCATATATAAATGATCAGGGGGGAACCAAGAGTTCCCTGGTGATTAAGGAAATTTCTTGCATCCTCTCTTGGGAGGAACGGACTCGGTGTATAATCTCAGCCATTCAACAATTGGGAAAGTCATCAGACTTTTCATTTGGGGGAATGGTCTCTCAACCAAGAAATTTTCGATCAAATTATGGCTCATTGGGGGAGGCCAGAGATGGACTTGTCTGAATAAAAGGTTGCATTGTTACAGTTCAAGGAATCCTTAGGCGAATGTCATAGATGCGTTGGTGGTTCCTTGGTCTTATCATCTGATATACATATATTTTACACTTGTTCTGTTTTCCCAAGTCATAGCTTGAATCAAGCAAGAGAGCTCTCCAGTAGTTCTCATTGCTCCAACTTGGCTGCACAGGACTTGGTATGCAGATCTAATACAGATGTAAACTTCTCCTCCGTGGCCTTTTTTATTGTGAAGGTACCTTTTTGTCTCAAGATCCTTTCTTGCATCCCGACTTAGTCGCTAAATTGGTATGGAGATTGAATGTTTAGTTCTTCTTTAAGGTTGTTAACATGCTTATTCAGGCTAGGAAACCAGTTACCAGAAAGATTTATCCCAAGATTTGGAAAGTGTTTTTTTCTTGGTGTGAATCGAAGGGTTTTCATTTGGATCCTTTTCGAATTCCAAGGATTTTGCTATTTCTCCAGGATGGTATAAATAAGGGTTTATCAGTCAGTTCCTTTAAAAAGGTCAAAGTTCGGCTCTTTCAGTGCTGTACCATAAAAATCTTGCTAGATTGACAGACATTCAAACCTTTGTTCGAGTTCTTGTTAGTTAGGCCAGTGACTAGGGCAGCATCTCCTTCTTGGAATCTGTTTCGTTTTGAGATCCTTGCAAATTCATCCTTTTGAGCCTATGCATAATGTTGACATTTAACTTTTGTCTTGGAAAACTTTTTTTTTTCTTTTGTCCATTTAGTCAGCCAGAAGGGTCTCGGAACTTTCAGCATTGTCTTGTTAGGCTCCCTACTATTTAAACAAATACAGGAAATAGGGTTTCTATCATTTTAGACAATTATAGCCTAGATTATGGCTTCATCAATTGATATACACCAGTAATTCTCACTAAAGGTGTAATCTGCTAGGGTTGTAATATAAAATAAGGGCAGGTGTGATGTTCCTAATAATTTGTCTGTATGGAGAAAACAGTTAAAATGTGAGATCCATAGCTCCTAAATGGGGGAAAAAAAAGTTTGCAAGTTATGTACTAAGTATGAAAAATACATTTGGTAAATATGTTATACACAGCAACACTTCAAATGTGAGCAACCAATGTAGACACTGGTATTTTTTTGAGTTCAGTTTTTTTCCAAATGCTCATTTTAAACATTCCTACCCCTTTCTTAAATCAGATTGATATAACGTCAAAAAAAAACAGCAAACCCTCTACACATGCCAGGTTCAACAAACAACATTACTCTATTTGATAAGAGGACCGACACTGTTTATTTGAAGTGTGGGCTGTAAACTGTTATAAATCAAGCCTCCACGGCTTGCTGGCAGTAGCCACTGGGACATTCCCTCCGCACTGGAAAGGCTCAGGAGTACCGGGCACGCGTGTGGAGCAGCCCTCCCCCACAGCTACTTAACAAAGCAGATGTTAACCCCATGGCTTCCAATAACTGGAGTGTATTGCACAGAAATTCATTGCAGCAAACTGTTAGCCATAGGGTGGGGGTTAAAATGCAAGCAGTGCAGCCACTGTGATCCGATATGCACTGTGAGGGCACACAGAAGTGAGGAGGAACTGACTTGCAGTTGCATTTTTTAAAGTAATTAAACAGTGTGCAAAGAGGACTGCTTCAGCTCTGTGCTCTGCATCTGTAATGTCACCACCTTTCTGCAGGCATGCCGTATTTTCTGCGATGAGATCGCAGTATGTTCTGCCATGGGGTCAAGAATGAACCTTCCATTGAACCGATTTGCAAAGTTCCCACTTGGTCTTCTCTCCATACTTGTATAATGTTTTATGATTTTGATGTTTTTTGCATCTTTTGGGGCCTTTTTTGCAGGAAGGTGCTCCACTGTGTCTGGTCAATAATGTGCATATTTATAATTGTTGCCCTATCCTCTTTTATAGTATCTCAAATGTCAAGGCTCTTGGACTCTCACCACCTTATCAAAGAAAAAAATTATTTATGCTTACCTAATGCATTTCTTTCTTTCATGGTGATGAAAGCCCACAAGACACTGTTTTTTTTTGTGTTTTTTTTTTTTTTTTGCTTTTTATCCAAGTTCTGGCATGCACCTCATTTACCCTGTATTGTTCTTCCTGCTCTTCGGTTTTCTCCTTTTTCTCTTGGCTATACGACAAACTGAGGGGAATCAGGAGGTGGGAGGGATGATATATTTAGTTTTGGGGTCAATTTTGAGGATTTTGTCAGTTCTTCTGTTGTACCAAATTAGTTATCCTATTGCATCATTTTAGACATAGCTGCAGGTAAAGACCTTAAAGGGACATGATACTCAACATTTTTCTTTCATGATTCAGTCAGAATACAATTTTAAACAATTTTCTAATTTACTTATATCTAATATGCGTCTTTCTATTCATTCCTTTGTTGGAGAGGCAGCAATGTACTACAGGGAGTTAGTTAATGCTTTGGATAAACCAATAACATGGGGTATATATGTGCAGCCACTAATCGGCAGCTCCTGTGTCTACCCTAGGTATCATTTTCAACAAATGATTTCAATAGAACAAAACAAATGACATAATAGAACTAAATGGTAAAGTTGTTTAAAAACCACATGTTCTATCTGAATCATGAAAGAAAAAAAAGGTTTGTCCCTTTTAAAATGATCAAAAATTATAAAGAATATATACGGTTGGTCTTAGCTGAATCAGAGGGTGCAAATGAACAGATTTTCTTTATAATTAGAAAATTAGTTTTCTGTGGAATATGATAATAAATATATACACAGTTGTGCTCATAAGTTTACATACCCTGGCAAAATTTGATTTCTTGGCCATTTTTCAGAGAATATGAATGATAACACAAAAACTTTAGTTTCACTCATGGTTAGTGTTTGGCTGAAGCCATTTATTATCAATCAACTGTGTTTACTCTTTTTAAATCATAATGACAACAGAAGCTACCCAAATGACCCTGATCAAAACTTTACATACCCTGGTGATTTTGGCCTGATAACA